>JAQFYB010007649.1:0-10583 GCA_034694085.1 Pogonognathellus longicornis
TGTAGTAGATACGTGTATAGTCCATTTTGTTAAAAGTGCACAGACACACAGACACACAGACATACAGACGTCCAGACAGGAGGACAGATCATTTCTAATAGTAGCTGACGCTACTAATAAAACAACAGTGTTGAGACTTCTGCTGTGGCCCTTTGATGGCTAATAATGCAATCCATGCCGTTGATTTGGTGAATTCAACTATTATGGAGAAAGAGAACCTTACATAGAAAATACAAAGAATCTATTACATAAAAAAATCAAAACAATGCAATGTCATGAATCAATATAATGGGCTAAAACCAATTCGATTTGGTCCTCAGCTTTACAATGCCAATTTTTAATTGACATTACTTGTATTCATTATCTCCAAGAATAATTTTATTTGTAATAAATTACGTATGTTAAATAATTTGCGCACAAAGTAATGGATTTATGTATGAATCGAAGTTTTAAACATAAAATAACTAGGTACTGAAGTTTATCTTCCTCAATTTTTCACAATTTTAGTATTATGATGAATTTAAAAATGATGCAAGTATTTAACGATACGCAGAAACTGCAAGCAGTAGAGTTTGTGAAAATAGGTATAATTAAGCAAATCTATTAACGATGTTACTACTTGTAGTAAACTAAATGTTCCAATAATATTCCAATATATTATTCGAGTTGTAGTATTAAAACTTGGAGGCCACTATAACATGAGGCATGGTTTTTTTCTAATTGCCTGTTTTTGAAATTCTTCCAAAAAATAACCAAATTTGATACGATATATCAAAATTTCTGAAATTTTCATATCGCTAGAATTCCTACAAACTTTTGCACATAGTTTACGCAGTTAGCCAACCTCCAAGAAAAATATTGGGTACGCCCCTGAATACAATTATTGCAAATATCTAAAACATTTTACTAACGAAGATAGGAGACAAAGAGCTTTTTTTAGATCTTAAAATCTATTAAAAGTTTAACATGATGTCGGGTGCCTTCAATGGTTAATGACTCAGTGTCATTGATGATAATTTTCAAATCCTTTTGCAGAACGGGTGGTTTTTATATAATAATAATTGGTTCATAATACTAGGTACAATTAACACTACTCCTATTAGCCTACTCATGCATGGTTTAATTACACAAAATCTTATACATAATGCTAAAAAGCCGTCTCGTAAATGCTAAAGTCGAAAAGGAAAGACATGCAGGGATAGGTACCACGTAGGCCAAACACATAGGCAACAACTCTCCAGGACCTTGAAAATGTATAGATTGCTCCTAAACGGATTAGCCGGAAGAAGAATGTGAAGCTGCGTGAGGATTCGGAGTTGCATCATTTTATTGACTTTTGCTTATTCTCACACTCAACCCACCTAACATTATAGCAAATATCTGCCTCTGCTCCACTTTTACATTCAGTACACTCAAATCTTTTCTCTCTGTCTCTACATCGTAAATTGCTCTTCAAAGTAATTCATTCTCAAAAATCTTGTCATAGTTGAGAAACTAACATTGAGAATTAAAGCAACTAATTACGATTTACTAATATTGTACTTGTACTCGTTTAAAATTTTGGGAAAAAAATATTCAGCAATTTGTTAAAATTTCCTTATAAATTTACTACATCTTTTAGCACTTCAGTAGTGTAGATATATAAATCGAAAATGAATCGGTGTCTTTGTTTTCCACTTGAAACCGGCGGTTGGATAATCGGTATATTTCAAATTGTAAGATTTATTTAGCAATTCTTAAACAGCTAAAATAATTGGAACAAATTTGGTATCTATTATGTAAAAATGTTATTAAAATTATATGGATAATTTTAGATGTGGGCAATGCTGGATTTTGTATTTATTTGTTTGCATTTCTCATTGGGAGATACTCGAAAAGACAACCAAAACTCAACGGATGTGATCGAAAACTATTACGAGTTCAAAACTCAACTATTAAGTAATGTTCTATTTAATCTACAATCCTTTCATTTTTTTATTACAAGTTTTTTAAAGTTTAAAATTAACTAAATAATTAATTTAATCCGACGATCCAGCATGTTAATATTTTCATGATATTCAATTTTTAACAATAAATGTTACCCTTCGATAGTTCTCTTCTTTTCAGTCAGTTCATTTATCTTATTGGCCTCTCTAATAATAGCGATCACGCGTAATTTATTAAAAAACTATTTACATATCTTAGAAAAATATTACTGCATGGGTAAGTGAAGATGGTAAGTTCTCTATTATTTCCATATGTTTCACAATTTAACAATTATCTTTCAAGACTAATAATATTGGTACCTAATTATTTTCTCCCTATTAATTGTACATGTTGTATACGCTATGTACCATACATGGTAAATTGGTAACTAGAAAAATATTTGTGACTGTCTCATATAGTACTCAATAAATATGATTAAAAAGAATTGAAAAAGGACAACGAAATCCTAATTTTACAAAATATGATATATTTTTAATAGTAGGTATTGACTAACTCACAAAGTAGTTGTTGATTTTAAATTCAAAAACCAATCGATAAGTTATTGGTTTTAAAAAGGTGCCGATTGCACTGTTTTTTACAGCATCATTTAAAGGTAATTATAGAAGTTCCTTTGTTTCTTTTCGAATCAATCTTGAGGATTTCAGGGTCGAATAAAATATTGGCTAAGCTACTAATCTTAATATCTTTGAGGAACCCCCTAACTATTATAATATGATCACATCACATAGTATGAAGTACATCTATTGTATTGAGAAATGTAATTATTGAAATTGTATATTAGATTTTCGTTGATGTGTATATTGGATTTTCATTATGTGTATATTTGTCATTTGTATTTCTTTTGTGTACTTTTGTATACTTATTTCTAATTCCTCGCTGTAGGTATATCTTTATTATTACATATATATTATATATTAAATATCATGATATTTTTAAAAAATCTCATATTTGTTTTATAATAATTTAGCCGAAGTATTTGACGGCAGTTATTCGTCTTCATCGTTGCTTCTAGTAAGAGACGTAACGTGGTGCACAACCGATTTAATTTTTGCGTCGATTCTCGTACATGGAATTCGTAAGGTAATAAGCTTGAAAATAATAATTCCAAAACATTTAAAACTACTTATACCCCTGATACGGTTATAATTAAAATTTCTTTTCTAGAGACCATTTTTTAAGATAAATTAAAAAATTTATTTAAAAAAAAGAGCCCTAGAAGTAAAAGAAACCTTAACAATTTGTCTCTTTTATTTACAGAAACGGAGGACTTTCTTAAAAATTTGGATGATTTACCAAGCCATAAGCATTGTGTTGAATATTTGCTTGGAAATTCATGAATATGTAACAACGACACGCGTGGATGGATTAATTATAGCCGTTTTCTTTGTGTTTAGTCCATTGTTAAGCGTCTATGCTTTTTTGGTTGTGCATGAACTGAGGGAACAGCTACTCAGACACAAACCAGTAGGCTACGACCCTGCTGCGTTTGAGAATTGTATTGTTGTGGATTCACCCAACACTTTAAAAAAGCATGAGTTATAATCAAGAACGCAATTGCTGATGTAATTACCTGTGCATAATTTTTCAGTGGACTCAAGTTACCAAAGAATTACTAAACTATTGAATATTTGAATATTACAAAATATCTCGTATTTAATTAATATAAAACTAATGTTACACCATTGCCATGATTGTTGTATTGAAGGTTAACTTTAACATTCCAAAATGTTGGAACGACTTTTGACCGCTCTATATTTACTAAAGCTATATTCCATTCTCGATTTCAGAAGTGAAATATTTTCTATTCATTTTAACATCCCAAATATAGCTAGGTATGTTAATTAAATGGTGAGCAATAAGTTTGTCTTTCAATTCAAGCTGAATTCTAAAGTTTTTCATAAACATTTTACCAACTCCAGGATATTCAAATTATAAATATATTTTCAAGATTCACATAAATTTTAAGTTCCTAAGTTGTTTAAAATATTTAGTTATTTTCTGCATTTAAATAAATGTCTTTAACCGACTATATAAATAATGGGATATACCCGGTTTGAAAAAAACCATAAATGAATGCGTTCAATTTTAAAGTAACTATTTTCCATAACCCCAAAGGCCGGCCGTATATCCAAAAAAGCCAATACAAATTGACGGGTGCGGGTTTTTGATTCCTAGTTCACAATGTTCAAAGTGTGGAACAATCACGGGTCGGTAATGGTTTCTCAAAACAAATTATTGCCCATCTAAGACATTTTTTATCACTAGGTAGATATTCCTTGCAACGCAAATCATTAAAAATTACTTCAGCAAAAATTTATAAATGCCATGTACCTTCAACATTTTTGTGAAATTGCGTTTTTAAATTAAAAGCCAAGTCTTATTTATCAACTGCTTTTCACAATATATTATGCAATTCAAATGATCGTCAACGCCAGTGTTAAACCGATGTATATTAAGATATAAAAGCATTAATTCATTCTACGACGAATTATTATAATAATTATGTTGATATTTTGACATGCAGTACTAGACGTTGATAGGAAACAATTATTTTGTTATAACTGTTCCCGATTCATAATAAATATAGGTATACCATGAAAAAATGTGTGCTGTACGGATTAATGAAACACGATGTAAAATTTACTATGCACTGATCTCATCTTAATAAAATAGTACATAATGATAAAAATACATGTTTTCGTGATTTGTACAACTTTTTGTAATTTTAAAGACTACATAATGCACAATTCTATACAATAATTTTAGGGTAGGTACACTTTCGTTTCTAAAATTGAAAATGTTCTAGTTCCTCTGATTAAATATATCAGATTTAATCAGCTCATTAATGACGAGAAATTTTAGACGCTAGATTTTGGACTCAGAAATCTTAAGAGGTAGTAAAAAATCGCATATTATTCAAAAACAATGTTTTACAAGTATTTTAGCACTTACAACCTAACATTTATAAATTATCATCGGTATCCAATCAATATTATTTCAATTATTTCATTTGGTTTGTCTGCACCAAGTTGCATCGCTGGCATGATATTGAATCCACTGCAACAATTCTGAAGTATTTCACAAAACCATACAATTATTTCAATTCATTTGTTAAATTGACACTTTCTGAAAAAAAGAAAAAGTGAGAAATAATCTAAACAGTGAACCTGTGACTCTAGAATAAAGGCCGGGGCGTTTCGCGCCGGCGCAACCTTGCCCCCAGGATACCTATTATATGAAATTACAAACCAAATGAACTCAAATAGTATTAATAACTGAATCAATAAAGAATTAATCCCAAATGTACATTGTATACGCATGATGTAACAAATAAAGTAAGAGCTATCAAAATGAAATAAATTTTTAACGAACTATTCCAATTTGATGCCACTGCTTTGTCTTAGTTTTTAATTGTAACGGTCCTCCGCTGTCACCCTAAATTGTAATTTACAAATTTAGCAAATAATATTAAGAAACCTGACATCACACAAATCAAAATACAGAGTCCCAAATACATGCTACATTAATGGAGAACGTTGTAGCAAATATGTACAGCGTTCGCCATCCCACTGAAAAAAATGCCTTCTTCAAATTCGAACGGAAAGTTTACACAAATTTTATATTTTTCTTGTATTTCAAATATTTCATTTAAATTTCGATACCGTTTAAATCTATTTGATGTAACTAACTCAAAAAAATTATCTAAATACATAGTATACAATAATGAATTTTTCCCGTTTTCCCAAATTGTTCCAGTGGGTGGGAAAAAGTCTCCAAAATCTATTTTCCCCCCGGAGATATCAAACTCTACATTTGCACATTTTCTATTTTCAAAACTAGTAATATATGAAAACTACGAATAGTCGTAAATTTGATTTTACAGACTTAAACCTGGAAAAAGTATTTCCTTCTTTTTAATTTTTTTAAAACAAAATTTGTGCAACTTTATGATTTGGGTTTGGTAAAATTCCCAAATGTAAGGCTAACAAGCGACTCATGTATTTTGTTCGCTGTCTGTGATAATTTTTGTGTGGATTGATTTCTTACCATACACGCATCCTTTCCACCTGCAAAAATTCAAAAAAAAATCTGAAAAAATGTTTCATTTAAAAATTATACAAAAATGTGCCCAACAATTATTACCTTCTGGGTAGCCAGCGCAGAGCATTCTGAGAGTTAAAGAATTCTGCATCCACTTGTGACACATTTGAAAGTTCAGAATGGGGACGGCAAGTTTCTGTAATATTCGGGTGGTACCTCCAGCGTCCTGATGGGAAAGTCCCCACCCAGAAACAATAGGGATTTGTCCGTCGTAGCCTTCACTATAACTGAGAGGCGGTAGACAAATGGGTGTGGGTGCATTTGCAGCTGTAAAATCGATTTTCCTATCCAGTTTCAATAGAGAGACGTCGTAGTCGTATTTTACAGTGAAAAGAGGGTGGTTCAGTATTTCGATTACTTTAAACCGTTGAGTTCCTTCATCCTGGTCCGTCGTTTTCTTCGCGTCCCACCCAGACCCACGAATTGAACCTTTTTGTCTATAATAGTCAAAAATTATTTCCAAAAAACGATTATAAATACTTCTGAGTCACAAAAATATTTTCACTCACCCTAAAGCTTTGTCGGCCCAGTTAGATTTCAAAGTCATGTCCAAAACTCTCGCATGGATTAAAACGTCAATGTCCTTTGCCTTTGTTTTGTCGAAATGCCAGCAATGTGCCGCTTATCGTTTCAAAAATAAATACAAATTTCAAGGAATACTTTGCTAATTTATTTTTTAAATTTATAATTACCCGTTAAAATCCAGCGATCATTAATAACCTAAACCAAAATTTTCAAAATTTAATTTAGTCTGTATTTTTAAATTAAAAACAAATATTTGCAGTTTCATTAAATGTTTAACACATTTTAAATAAAAACTGTAAGATATCAATCTTGAAACTTACGGAGCCTCCACATTTTGGTGTCCGAAGGCCTGCATGAACAATTGCCACCTGCCATCTAAAAATTAAATCAATTTTCAGTTTTACATTTCTTTACTACAGTTACTTGTTATTGAAATCAATAATTCAATTACGGGAATTCATTCATTTTAGCATCTTCTCCTCCTACAATGCGATCATCCTCATTTTGAATTCCACAAACTAGAACAAAACAATTTAAAAATATAATGCTTTAGGCACACCACTTTCAAGGAAATTTGATATTCAAAAACTTTAGAAATTTACCGCATTTAAATTCTTCTTTCCTTTCAAAATTCTGCTTTAACTCGACTGAAAAATAAATTAAAGTTTAACTAACTTGAAGACTGATTAGAATTTCTTTATTATTTTCCTTGCCTCCGTTTCCTTTGTCACATTTCACTTCGCATAAAACCCCGTCCGTTTTTTCGGGAAACTTTTCATCAGGTGAAATGACGAGATTGACATATAAATCTCTTCCGCCTTTCGAAGCCTTGAGTGGTGTCTCTAACGTAGTTTTACCGCATAACTTTTCTTGTCCACCTAGTCCGTCTGAAATTCTTAGAAATTCTTCGGAGCAGTCATCCTCAAGTTTTCTTAAATGTAGCGAAGTGCAAGACAACTGAGGTGTGCATAATGCATTTCCCTTGAAAATAAAATCACAATTAATTAGAAAAACTGAAAGTGGTTTTTTAATTGAGAAAATTTATTACAATGAAATTCCATCTGCATTTGACTCCTGCTGGATACTGTCTGACTCCATAAAAAGGAGAAATGAATTTAATGACATTGGTTGCTGCCATCCTATGAGTTTTTCCGCAATTGTCTAAATATATTGAACATAATTCAAAATAAAAATTAAAAAATACTAAAAAATACTAAGAAAGTGTAAAAAATGACGTCATTGTAGATTTTGACCTAAATATTCTTCGATGGGGTAATCAGTGTCCATCCGTCTTTCTCTTCCCAATACTTCGTCATTTCCAAAATCTTCTTCAAAAAGAGGATTGGCCCAAGCTGTTGTGACTACAAACAGTAGCAGCAACATCTATAAAGTTTCGTATGTTTGTTAATATGTTTGTAGTTCATGATTCTACATTTAAAAACAACTAGAGTGGAAAATGAATTAAAATTTACCTTAGCTACTGAATATTTTTGAAATTTTTATTTTGAATTTGGTTGCTATTTATTTGTAGTGGAATAATAATAAAGAATAAATTTTGTCGAATGAAATATAAATACAATTTAATTAGCGAATAATTTTTTGTTTTAGTTACCTAGTTTAGGGTCATTCAACTATTTTATTCCATACCAGGAAATAAGAAGTAGGTTAAATAAGAACATAATGAAGAATCATATTATTATGATATCCATGCATGTGATACGATAAAAACTGTCATGTCTAATGCAATGTATTTATTTATTTAACCTTCTCTCTCAAGAAAGCGAAATGGTTATATAGGCCAAACATTAAAAAAATCATTTAATATCGACTTAAAATTTATTTTTAAATTTTATTTACAAATAGCACCATGCTGGTCTTAGTCTTATTATTTAATCATAAATATAATAAATAGAGCATTCAGAATTGCAGTTTATTTATCTAAAAGGAGTTATTGTTATTAAAGGACTATGTATTGTCTTCTTCATAATAATATTATGTAGGTTACGAATTCTGTGGCTATCATTCCACTTTATTGTAAAATGTAATTAACCTAATTAGCGATTTTATGAATACCACAAAGCGCTCGTGTAGGAATTATTACATATGATATTCTCGAGTAATGTATTTATCATAGCGTGCTTTGGGGTGCGGAATATTATGAAAGAATTGATTTAAAATATGCCTCTAACAGCGCATTACAAATCGTTGATTTAGCTAGCAGAGTTTATTTTTTATTCGCGCTTTCTTTTTTGTGCTATCAGGCGCGCCATTGTTGCGCCGCATAGGAATAAATGCAACGTATACAAGTTTCACATTTTGAGGGGTTTTAAAATACGTGGATTTCATTGGTAAAGTCCATTTTAATAATTTCGTGGTTTCTTTTATGCTTACTCTGTGGCTATTTCAATGGCACACCTGATAGCGCAAAAAGGAAAGCGCAAAATAAAAATTGGGCTCCACCCAGCCGCGTAGCTAGGATTGAAATTTGGGGGTTGCCCGATCAAACAAGTCAAAATTCTTGTCCAGCAAAAATCAATAATAAAATGAATATTTCAATTTAATTCTACTATATGTCAAGTTATTGTTCTTGGAGTCTTCTACTGGCATGTGTGTGTTTTAGTTGCAGGGTCCCCTTATCTATAGTAGATAAGGCAAGGCTATCCTCAAACCATGAAGGTCCATTTGAATAAACTGCTTTTTCACTCTCTTTTGACAATATTATTATGAACCTGACAGACTACCGTCACAAAGCTTATCTCAAGCTAAGCTTGAGCATGGGTAGCACAGTCAATGATCATATTATACATACTCTGTGTATGCTAATCATCACAGAAAGATAGACTAATTAGATATATTCTCTGCCTGTCGGTCATGACTCAATATACGCCACTGCAAACGTATAGAGTAGCACCAATGGCAGTTCCTATACTAAGAACATCTAAGATATTCCCGTGAAATATACCAGTGACTGAACAGGGATTCAATCTCAGGACGGCTGATAGTTAGAATTGAATGTTTTAACCACCAAGCCGAACACGCTGGCTTCTACTGGCATGCTATCAACTGCAGTGAAACTCAAAAATTCTTCTTTAATATTAACAGGTGAGGGAAAACTTGTTCTGTTATGGAAATATTGGTTGTCTCTTTAAATAGCTCCCAGCATCTCTAAAATATTAGCTAACACAATCGCAGAAGTTGCAATTACATAATGCGATGTTCAGTTTTTGGCTTGCTCACAAGGTTTATTATTATTTTAAATAATCGAAATAAAATCTTTACTACTAATTCAGCATTTGATTATGTAAAAGTCTATTGGTATCGCCAATTGCTTTAAATTGTACTGTGTATTCAGGTTGTATTTCGCTCATTGTACTATTATGTTTGCAGCACTTATTGCTTGTTTTGTGGTGTTTTATACAAGCATATCCACGTTGTCTGTGTATGCGCCTATTGCATGGGGTCTCTACACTAAATCGGTTGGAGTAAAAAAATCCAATAATAGTTCTTTTTAGAGCTGCTTAAGCGTCCACTAAGCGCTCCTTATGCGTTCCGCTCCTTATGCGCTCCGCCCGTTGTGCGCTCCGCTCCCTATGCGCTCCGCTCCTTATACGCTCCGCTCTTATGCGCTCAAGCGCATAAGGAGCGCTTAAGCCAGACCATTGCTAATTGCCGTATTCAAGTACATTGAGGGGAAGGCCAAAGGGCATTGTGACTGTTATTACCAATTTCGATAATTTTGGCCAAAATAGTTTATTATTGGTTGAAATTAGTTTAATTTAGTTGAAATTAGTATAATTGGTTGAAATTAGTTTAATTTGGTTGAAATTAGTTTAATTTGGTTGAAATTAGTTTAATTTGGCTGAAACTAATTTAATTTGGTTGCAATTAGTATAATTGGTTGAAATTAGTTTAATTTGGTTGAAATTAGTTTAATTTGGTTGAAATTAGTTTAATTTGGTTGAAATTAGTTT
>JAQFYB010007650.1:0-10582 GCA_034694085.1 Pogonognathellus longicornis
GTTTCCGTTAAAAAGTTATAGCGAAATGAGTGAAAAAAACGGTGAAATGAGGTCACGTGGTCACCCTGAACCTTAACCCTATATGTAAGACTTTATTTAGCGATTCCTCAGAAATACCTTTGTGAATAAGCTTAAACATCCCGAGGAATCAAAGGACGATCATTCGTTCCAAGATATTTTTGACGTAGGTCACTTATCCCAAGGGTTGAGTGGCCTATGTCAAAAATAACCCTGGAAAATAGTACATTCTCACAGATATGTGTTCTCCGACACAGCTCATGTCATAATAGAAGTGCAGTATCAAATTAAACAGCCTAGCCTCCATACAACTTTCAACTCTTAGGTTTAATTTGTTGTACGAAAACATCTTTGCCTATGTAGGAACAATGACCACATAAAATGATATTGACATAAAACGGATACCCTGTATGTACCACACAACTTTACATATGTGGTAGTGATATATGTATAAGGCAATAGCAGCGGTTTAATAACTAGTATCAAAGATGCACTGGTTCTTGTGTATCAATCTGTTACTGGTAGTAGATAGGAGAAAAGTGTAAGGAAGAATGTTGAAGTCTTAAAACGATATTCCGAACTTCTTACATAAAGAAAGAAACGTTGTCTACAGATTAGATTCATTTTGCACACACACAGCACCTAGTATAGATGAACCTACTTAACGGAGCTGCTACTCGTTGGTGGAGATTTCTGGCGATGTATCTTTAGCATATAGCGTTTCTTTCGCTTCTCTCTTAACGACATGTCGCCTTAAATTAAACGCTTGACTAAGTCTCGAATTTTTTATTCTTATTTGCACTTCCTGGCGGAAGGAGCCAAAGCAAAGATATAAAAAGAGGGTCCAAAAGGCTTTCGTGACGTAGCGATAAGTTGCCCGTTCTTGTAACGCTGTACTAGCACTTGAGATAACTACATATGCTACACGTACAATATTTAGAGATGCCTGCTATGAACGCGGGGCGGTTTAGCAAGTTATGGTATGACCGAAATGTGTCGTGTACACTATATGCTACAGCTTTTCTACAATTCTCCCAGTAATACAAGTACAAGTCTTTATCTGAGTTTTCTGGAATGCAAAAGTTAAATGCACATAGTAAGTACCTACGACTGGCTACCCTATACTCTACTCAGTCTTAGTCGCCTACTTATAGTTCTGTGAGTGTAAACGTAAAGTAGCAGTTGAAGTAACCAGGGAGAAAATAAGGGAGTGTATCCATATCCAACGTCTCAGATATTCACTTGGAGAATTTAAAGACAAGCAGTTTCGCAGTTTTGGCTTGGCATGGCTCGTATTGCATTTTGCATGGCATTACTACTTGAGTTGACTTTCTTTGACTTTACATTACTACTTGAAAAGCTGTAGTGCATCTTGGTAGTGACTGTAGTTGAGTCCACTATATATTACTGCGAGAGGAAATTGCGATGGCGCAATGCAGTTGCTCCGTGTCTCCGTGAATTTGCGAGAGTTTACTCATAATTAATTCCTCTTCTATCCTTATGGAGATTGAGAGGGAAAGTGAGAGAAGCGAGCCATTGGGTTCGCGTAATGGAGTGGAGAACAGCTCATGATCCATTATTATTATTTCACAGAGCTGAAGAGAACGGAATTCCTTCCTCTTTCTTCCTCCCTCCTACTCTATCTTTACAATTGGATTTGCTATGTTCAGTTTTCATTTACTTTGTCTCAGCAGTATACTTTACAGCAATGTGACAAGCACAGCTTTTACATGGTATTAGTGCAAATGCGTACACGTCTATTATACTAAGAATAACTATATGAATGAATAGTAGGTACACCACACACTGAACTATGTAGGCAATGTATAGCTTTACATTGACAATACCTATAACAGGAATATGCAACACGAACACACATAATACACACCGAGAGAATGGAGAGATAAGCCAAGTGAAGACTTAACGAGATAAGCAAGACACCGGGCTCCATCCGCCAGATCCGTTTCACCAATAGAAATTTGTACTTGGATAAACTTGAATAGAATTTTCCTTTGGCATGTACTAAATCAAAGTTTCTCCTTGTAAATCTGTCTTGTAAGTAGACGATATGGAAACGGGTAAGAATGGAAGTGTATAGCTAAAAACTCCTATATGGTGAGTTCTTATGTATTTTGCAGTCATTCATGAGTGTGTGTAATAGTTGGCTTTCACTTCTCTAATGTGCTTAGTGTCTCCTATGTAGGTATAATACGCATTCCATTACTATTTCGTGGTGATGAAGACACTACAACACTTTACTTGGCTCTAATCTCGTAAAAGAACTTCCTGTGTACTCTTGCCATCAACCACTACATATACGGCAATTTATTTTTTTGAACCATTGTAGGCATTTGTCGGCAAATGCATGTCGTTACTCTTTGTTTACTGTTTTTCTACTTTTTTAGGTACACACATTACACAGAGAAAGAGATTTTATTTACTACATAATAAAATTCTTGGTTGTACCTATATGGAGTGCACTATGTTTTAAATTTAAATCTACACATTTTCGCTATGTTATTTCCATTGAATTGCTTTCTCTTCTGTCTGTGTTATTTCGAGTACGTAGGTACCTGTAGAAATACAGAGGGATTTTTTCATATTGCAGAGGAGCGCTAAGGAATTTGTATGAATGGAGACTAAACTGAATAGAAAGCTACTAAATGATTTACAACAATGCCTCTGTGAAGGCAATACAATTACCGAAAGGGAGCGTTGGATGCAAATGGATATATCAGCTTAAGTGTCTGGACTTAAGTATTACAGCATGAAAATGGAGTTTGATATTGTAGCATGGTAACAGTAAGTATGAATCTGAATTAGGCATTTACTTTCCATTTCCGTCTTCTTTCCGAAGCACTTAAGAAAGCCTTGCTTGCATGGGAACATTCCATATGATGTTGCAAACCAATTGCCGATACAGACACACAGTAAGAAAAGAAAGAGATGCCACAAATTCAATTCAATTCTACCTAACAATCCTCGGCTTTTTCCCATGAAAGAAAATAGTAGTTTCCACCAGATATGAAAAATCCATAATATTGGCAATAAGCATATAATGGTAGGTACACACACACACGACTTTAATGTAAAGTATAGTCTCATAGTGTGCAGTCCAACAGCTTACGTAGCAAATGCAAAGGAAGACAAGATACTCAAACTGAACTGAGACAGCTTTTATACAGACATTCTTAGTGACTACAAATGCTACACACATACAGCATGCAAGTAAGCATCTTCTCTCGTTATGTGTGTGTGAGAATAAACTTGAGCATACATCTCCTAAGTAGCAGATTCGAAATCTTTTTGCTTGGTGCTACTATCGCTACTTCTGCTATTGCTACTACCACTACTTGTAGGTGCTTGTATGTATACGCCTTAATGTATATTTGGATTGGAGGAAAGGAAAGCAGTAGAAAATAGGATGTACATGGGAGGAAAGGCAGTTTTTACAAATACGGCTGAATGCGACAGGGTGCAATTTGAATCGCTTCAACGTTTCGCTACGTTAAGTTAGAGGGAAAGTACAGTAAAAAGTGAATGCGATATGCGATGTGGTGCTCAGCTAACATAATACGAAAATACAAGAAAGAAATGGAGTAAAGCCGTTTGCTAAACGTAAGCTAAGCGAAGCTAAGGTGTTCAAGAAACACTATCCTAGAAAATACATAAATCGATTTGAAAGAACATAACACATAAAATTCCATCCAAACTTCGACTCTCTCTCTCACTCGGCTTCCTTCCCGAAATTCTCACGGCTCTGTTTCTTCCTCTTTGCTCGCCTTGCTCCTCGTCTCCAACTTGCAACTCTCTTTTACTTTACATCCAATAATGTTGAATATGTTCATAGGTTGTTACTCACACTTCCACCACCACCACCACGTTTCCCTCTTGCCTGCCTGCCTCGGCTTGACTCAACTCATTCCTCTCTCAAACTAAGCCAAACTAAACTCAACCAAGTCAATCCAACATAGTAGGAGCCATTCAACCAACCAATCGTGGTGTTTGTTATTGTATCTCCCAAGTTGAATTTCTCCAGTTTCGTTTGCCAGACTGGTGCTGCACAAAAGTAGTTTGGTAGCTGGAGGCTAAAAGAGAGCAGGCCAAATGAAATGGCTCAGGGAGCACTTTATTAGATCAGAACGAAAATTTATGAAATTGCACCTTGACAAAAACCCTTGCCTTGGAATATTGAAGATGCTTACGGTAAATCATGAGTATTGATAGCATTTACAGCCATTTCCACTATACATATTCGTCCGTTCACATTATATGTGACGTAGCTGTGTAGGAGCTGGAGGATTCAAACTCTTCTTACAATAAACATAGTGTGGTACTTACATCACATCAATGAAAGGCAATGGAGGTAAACGAAAAGGTAGTTCACCGTGTTACTTTTGCGGAGGCAGTGGAAACTGTAATATAGTGGAATGTAGGTGAATGGAGTGAATAAATGCCTTTATTGCTATTCCTACGTATTTTCGACATAATGCATACGTACGTACGTACATACATACATAGACCTACCCACATGCGGGAGGTGTGGGAAATGGAAATGGGTTTAGTTCTCTATAGTTGGATGTAGAGCTTGTCTTCAGTCCAAATATCACCTCACGACCTTTACTCACACTCTTGTCTATAGATTCAAGTAAATTACACCGACTAAAATGAAATATGCCTTTTTAAACCTATGAAATCATATCATTTCCCCAGTAGCAATTTGAAACCACTTTCCAAGTTAAAATTCGTTCTACTTTCTGCGTCTGTATATATTTACTATTGTAAACTACACAGTCAAGAGTTGCATTTATCTACTTTCCTAAGTCGTTTTCTGTGCTAAACAGTTCAATAAATGAACACTATCGGTCTTTACTACTTTTACACCCGGTGCTTTATCACTTGGGCAGAATTAAAGCACCTGAGTATAAAAAATCCTCACAAAAGAAACATGGAACACTCCAGTGATTCCCAAACTACTACTCTCGTCTTAACATGAAAATGCAAAGCAATTTATTACCTTGTAACCGAAATAGCTTTGCAAGGCATAAATGTGATAATAGGAACGTACAAACTTACAACATAATAGCCGTGTTGTGCACTTTACTCCTTTAAACAGCGAGTCAAATCTCTTTGTCATACATAATAAACAAATTTTCTTCCCACCACAACCAAATTCATTTTTTAACTAAATAAAGTACCTATGTAGATCAAATTATACAAACACTAAATGCAATATATTAGTAGTGAAACCATAAAATATTAATGTAGCTACGCACCTTAAGTGTATTTCACACAGCACAATAAACTTAGCTGAGTCATTTCCACATAGCATCATGCATACAAAATAACCTGTCTAAATATGTAAACGTTAAGGTGACAAGTGAGTTCGTGTACCTATAAACGTAATGTACGCAACAATATATACTAGCATCCAAGCTGCTACACATAAATACATTCCATACACACACATTTGAAAACTTGAAACTCATTTCTATGAATGAGATGACATTTGAGCGATTCTGTGGCGTTCCCTTTGGAGAACGCATTGTGCATTGTACACCTGCGCTACACTACAAGGTTTATTTCATCTGAGTGAGTTCACCAAGTAAGTTAACCACGATTCCATTAAAGTGAATTTATATCAGCACTCATACAGATGACGTAGAATAGTAATGGTTTGATCTGGAGGACTCCCTCTTCCTCCAGTAGTACATCGTACTTGACTAGCCGTTGCTGTAGCTGTCGGTGACTGTTCTGTTGTTTTGGATAGCAGTATCCATTTCACAACAAATTCAATGAGTCTCTGGTTGCATGCACACACAGAATAGTAGGAGTGTAGTGGTGGTAGTAAAGCAGTAAAAGTGTAGACAGAGCAGCCTTGACTCTCGACTTAACGCAGAGAGAATGCAAATGTCAAGTCAAGCTATCATTTCAAGTCCACTATGATATACATACATTTCCTCACTATCCCTCCTTGATATTTGCTATAATATACTAGACACATAATATTTACTCATGGAAAGTTCGAGTGTTTAGAGTATTAGTAAATGTATTGCAATTTCCAAGCTTTGGTTTGGTTTTAGGTAACTTTTGATGCAAGTACTAGTCTGACTATGCTCAAGTTCCTTCACATGCAATGATGCCATATAGAAATAGCGTCATTATACGCCCGTAGTAGTAAAGCAAGGAGTATTAGTGAGTTCTGGTGGGGTGGGTATGAAGATATGGCACTTGAGTGGAGTATGTATAATGATATTGAAGTTGACTTTACACCATCCTCCCACCGCAGCACCTATCCAGTAGCAAGTCAGTGGCAGACGAGAGAGAGAGAAAGGAAAAGAAGCATCAAACCAACAAACTATGCCAAGTCTTTCTGTTTCTCTCTCTCTTGATTTTCTCATGGTCGTCTCCTGACTCTGTCGAGTGAAGAGTTCTCATGACTAATTAATGAAATGTGTAGAGACCCTGGTGCGCGACTACTTTCATTAGGTTTACTATACCAAATAATATAACTCATTGTCTCTTATTATACTACACGCTCCTTCTCTCAACAATATAAGCTTTAACTGTTCTAATACTTAAAGTAGCTTTCAACTGTAAGTATAATGCAGCTATCATTCCCAGCCTTCACTCTATATTCCACTCTATGTGTCTTTAGCATCATATGGATTAAATAGATAATAATGACGGTTATAGGCTTATGTGTGCAGGTGAATACGCTACCCCACCACAAATGAATATAACTTGACGTGCACTCCAACTTTTTCCTGAAAACACTAATACTATTCCTATCAATTAAATATAGTGCACTTGTAGTAAACTAAAGTATACTGAAAGTACTAATACGTGATTAATGCATAGAACACATTAGCATTGAGGTTTTCATTATTTTCTTTATATAAAGAGATTTTCTATCTATGTAGGACTCTTTTGTTTGTAACAGGTTCATTGACTACTGCTATGGATTTACTACGCAGTAATGGAAGAATAAAATATACATTATTAATTAAATTCTTATGCACGCTAGATTTGGATTTCTGGCATCCTTACTACAAGTACATTCACTGCCAAGTGGATATGTAGTAGTGAAAGCGAGGAAAGTAGAAAGTCATGTCTGATAAAAATAGATTTGTACTGTGTGCTTCTAGTTTTATGTGAGACATAACATGCACATGTGTAAAATTTTAATTATAATGATTACTCTATATGAACAAACCACGATCTAGGCATGTGTCTTTCGTAAACGTATCTGTGAGTAAAGTGTTTGGAGGCATTTGAGCGTAGAGTTGAACCACTGTGTTTGAGTGTGCTGCATAGAGATTTAGAGAGGAGACAATTGTAATTAATAACGGAAATATGGGACTTACGGCATTGTCGTGATTCCAAATGATATAGTTGGGTGGCTCGGGCGAATATTTGACAGTGCAGGTGAGGTTGATTGTGCTTCCTCGATCGATAAACAGATCTGGACCCCCAACTACTTCTGTCACCGGTTCTGAAATCACCAAAGTCACAACAAACATTACATTTACTTTAGGAACATAAATTCGCAAACACCAAAGTTTGCTTTGAGTTTTTCCCATGGATAAACATCCCATTCTATACTACAGGCTGTCCGCATCCCCAGATCAGATAGCTGTGTATCGCACCACTACGCATAGCTTCAAGCACGCGGCATACATACGCAGCGGCTCATAGTAGGAGGTATCTTACAACCAACATTTATCACAACGATTTTATATTAAAGTACTATAATTCGTACAGTTAATGTACACAGGACGACAACAAACAAACATATTTACATATATAATGGACACAGAACAAGTTTCACGCTATTACATTGAAATGGAAAGATTTCCAAGTCTCAGCTGCCATGCCGCATGTAATACTTTCGATGTGTGTGTAGTGTGTACATTGTGTACAAGTACAAACTTTACGTACAAAGCTTCCTGTGTGTGTAATATGCAGTCTAAATTGACTATGCTACATATACTATAATATTATGTGTAGCTTAGTCGTTTTATATGCATTGTGCAAGTGTAATTTTAATCTCGTATATATTCTTCCTTTCATTCCTTTCATATAATGAACTGCGAATAGCCCTGTTCCTAAGTGACTTGATTTGAGCGCACACGAATGTGGGACTAGGACTACAGCTACAACAACGTAGCTGTAGGACTACTCACACTATACACAATAAAATCTAATGTACTATCAACAAACGATGAGCTGTTGTTGTATTGTGCTTGTTTTCCTTTACTTGTGTGGGCTAGAGTATCCCTGTATAAATAAACGTTGTTGAAAGTAGTAGACATGAGGACGAGAAGCGTTGCTACACTTTACCACCACAATATTTGTGCAGTCTACTAACTCTCGCAGTTATTTTACCCGAGCAAGGAGAAAGAGAGACACCACAGTACTCTCCTTTTCCCCATTCATCGTTCCTTACTACGTTGTGCCTTACTTTCCTTTTTGTACAATGGGTACAATACATAAAAGCAAATATATTCCCTTCCCCTTCTATCTATCTTCATAAATTCCCTTGCTAGCTCTACAGGGTACTTTACAACAGGAAAAAATGCAATTTTTGCTGTGGTTAAATGGCAAAGAAATACACGAGAGTTCCAATATACTATTCATATTTATAATGATGTGGCTCTCTTGTCCTCTGCTGTCCTTCATTTTTTCCTTTCCCATGCTCCGCAGTTGTGAACTGTCCCATACTCACACTGCTCTCTCTCTCACTTGAAGACTATACCAGCATACATACATACACACTCTACTCAAATTCAACGAGAACAGCGAAGTACTTAAATACTAGTAGGGTAGGAACACAAGATTCTAGAGAGAAAGAGTAAGGATCGATATCACACACAACGTTTACAGTAGGTTTGTACTTTATACCTACGTATAATGTATACGTACTGTCTATAACCCGCCATAATACACAAACACACTTTCAGTCTTACAACGTGGAGTAATATTCCTACGGGCTGTAATAACAATGCTTCGTTCACGTTCAGGACTTATAATACCAAAATCCATTGGAAGGATTTCAACAAACTTATTTTTGTCCTAGTTTCTTCGCTTATACTTTTTGATATTATTTTCCCATAAGGACATCTGACTAACATTGATGCTCTTCTACAGTCCATTAGCATGCAGGACTCGTTCACGACAAGGTAAAGATAGATTTTCAAAAAGGTTCCCTTCTTCGTCTTTGCGTGCCTTTCACCACATATTTATATAGTACACACTAAACCACTGTCATTAGACACATGCTCCATTGTCTCAATGCGTGGGCTTTGTTTATATACTTAGAAATATTGTGTTTAAATACTCTGTGCAGTGCCTGTGGTCCGACACAATATACAATAGCTGAGTGGTAACACCTCCATATTATTTGATATGTACAGCACTACCGGCTAGTACAAGGATACTTTCTCCACACAAAACGGCGCACTACATTTATAGTAAATGAGAGCAAATACCACTAAGCGGCAGACTAAACTATAGCCCGATTGAACAAAGCCCTACGTACAAGTGCACAACCCATAGGGAAATAATCCGAAGAAATGTGAGAGTAGTAGACATCACACTACGTAAACATTGCTAAGAGAAAAGATACATTTTGCTTTCAATGCTTTTGAACTGAGAAAGAGTGAGAGAAAGAGCAAAAAGCAAGCAAGGAAAGAGGGAATAATATCATCATATCAAGAACACGTATGGCCATTGGCAAACATGGATTTAGGGCACGTAGGTGTACACCACACACGTATAGACTGCAATAATATAGGTATTATCCCGGGTTACTGCACTATTTCTAATAATCAGGGTTCCTCACTTGGCCTTTTTCAAAAACAATTCTCAAAAATTAAAAAAATAATCAAGGCATGTACCTACTTTTTTTTCTACGATGACTATGAAAATGTGCATATTATTAAAAAGTATGAAATGCTGTATGTATTAATCCTTCACCTTCACTTTAATGCACAACTTGTTTTAAGACAAGTTCGAACCCTGTTTTACAAAACAAGTCTAGCTAAATGAATCAGCAAAGAGATTATTAAAAAAATCATTATAATATTATGCAGTCTTTCATTCAAAAACACTAGTATAAATACAGTACATTTGTTATATAGTCAGTGTGTGCAAATAAAAGTTTTGGTATGGTTGGTTTAAAAATGAAGGCCCTTAGTGCTAATACATACAGCGTTGCTACTGCATTGCACTGAGTTTTGGGAGTTAGTGTGAACTGGCATATGTACTAAGTTCTAAGTATAGACAGGATAAGTATGAAGAGGACGTGATTCCTTGCTCGTCACGCATGGCTATCATTCACGAAAGTTTACGAGATGCAGGACCACGGCACGACTACTACGAGCACTGCCTAAGAGATAGATGTTATGTGTAGGTCGCAAAATCTGTCGACTTGGTTCAGCTTGACTTATCTCACTTGATTCTCTCACTTTTCCAAGGTATCGAATTAGTGCTGAGTATCGATGCACCGATAAGCATTTATCGGTTCGATGAGCTATCGGTTCGATGAGTTATCGGTTCGATG
>JAQFYB010007651.1:0-10581 GCA_034694085.1 Pogonognathellus longicornis
TAGTATAAAGTAGACTTGATGATAACAGTATTGGTGGATGTGTATAGATCGAGCATTCTAAGTTGTCACTTGTAAGTACAGCGAATACAGTAGCTGACTAATAAACACTGTTAAGATAATAGCACTTTATTTATTTCAATGCTATCACAATATACAGGTCATGAGGAATTAAGTATGCGCTTGTGTAGATAATATATATTGCTATCCCATGCATATTAAATATTATTATTCTTACTGTAATTTAATACCAGATTAAAACAAAATCTGCTTATTGTTGGTGAAAGGCTGTGGCCTCTACTCCCTTGAACTTGTACAAAGCTCTCACTCAGTTATCAGAAAGTAACACTCAACATCAAGCAGCCTTATACAGTCACGCTTAAAAGAACAAGTCATTCCCTTAATTGGATTGTAAACCAAAGGTAATAATCGCCGTACAAAACAGTTTTAATCGTTACTTAACATACAAGTAGCTGGTATTCAGTACAGAGCTACAAATAAAGCTTATTGTATTTTTGTGGGCAATTGTATTGAATCAATTAGCAATATTCAGACCTTACTATAAAATTACAATATTTCGATGTTTGCACGTAGTGTTGGTATTTACATACTACACAAACTACTAGTATTTAGGCGATTACAAACAAGAAAATGTTCCTCAATAGGACACCAATATCGGTATAATGTAAATATTGTCTTGAAAGATTCAATCATGATTTTTTTCAATAGTATGAACTACAGATAGGTGAAAGTTCACTTTACTTATACATGTAAAGTAGTACATAACTTAGGAAACTAAATCTTGTTCATTTGAGATGCAGACAATGGATTTTTGTTTTTGTGCATTTCTACTATTTATTACCTTTCCCAGGGTTAAAATATACTTGAATAGTGGAATTATCTCACGCTTCAAGGCAGTAATTCACTTTCCCCCTTAAAGATTCAATTGTCCATGACATATTTCAGCTATTATGGCAAGGGTGAAAGTACAATACTCATTTTCATCCCTCTCCGGCTCTTATCATTCTTATACGAGCAAATTTTATCTGCTGGTGATCTGTGGTTTATGTGTGCACAATCCCTGTATACCAGAATTTACTTAAACAAAAGTAACTAACAAAAAGCAACTAGGTAGGAAAGAATAAAGTTATATTGGAATTTATGTATATATTTCAATGTGAAAGTACGGGTCTATAAAGCACTTATTACACCAAGATATAGGTAGGTAAGGTAAGTATCTTATGTGATATATAGTTCTATAGGAATGAGACATTCATTTAGGAAGTTATTTTCCCCCTTTGCACATTACAGTTTTTGTATACCTACATCATGATATATACATTTCTGTAAAGTCCATTACAATAATGATTTTTGAGAGAGCTGACAATGAACCACCTATTAGCTAGGTAATTTATTGAACATGCGATCTTGCTTGTCACACCTAGCTAAACTACAGCTCCTGCCATACCCTAATCAATGAGCAATTACATTAAACCTACTACAGATAAGGGATAAGTAACTACACAGGAAATAAATGTTTTTTCTCTCGGTTTTAGTATGTTATATTATTAGTAGGGATGTTGATGGAGATTCTTTCTAGAATCTCTTTTTATATTTTTTGAGTTATTAATGATAGTATGCCTACTGCAATAATAATAGAATTTGATATCGAATACACAATATATATTTATAAAGTAACAATGCAACACATTTGAAAAATAGGTTGTACATTTTTGTAGTTAAAGCTTAATATTGTATGCATGTCTGACTTACAATTAGTAAATTCGCATTTAACAAGTTTAGGTCATCCAAGCTATGTACACTTATTATATTATTATCAAAAATAATTAAAAATTCAAAAGATAAAAACGTAAATTTAATTTCTATTTGTGCTTGTTTAGATTTACTGAATTCTATATTGATGAAAAGTTGGAAATGCTTATTATTCCGTAGTCAGCCTTCTGGAGGTTATTATTCTGAAATAAGTTGAAGATATGAGGCAGTTAAAGAAACTTTTACAAGTCGAAGTTTTAAACACGTCTTAGGAATATTTTTCTGATGAAACAAGGCATTGTGTACAGAGTTTTATCTTTAAGGAGGCAGGTACATGATATAATTCATCGACAACAATTTTAGTGTTGAGTTTTTACGTAATGTAAGTGTATGTAAAAAAGTGGGAAGGTTAGGTGTTTGAGTTTGGGTTGCTGCAAGTTTGCAAGAAATGTTTGTAATATGAGAAGAAAACTTATCAAAACTTTTCTTATAATCATGAGCCCCATGAGATTTGTGTTAGTTATTTGAAGTCGACATAAATGATTGAGATGAAACTATCTTTTCCCCATCATAATGCCCTTCGTGTCTCATCCATTTCGTTGATTTCTTATAAAATGCACGTACCAATGCAATGCCGTGGTATTACCAAATCTTTCCTACTATTAGGAACATCATATTATTATCACAAGTAATTCCTTTCCACTTCCAGCCAACAACCATCACAGAGTTGGGTATGCGATCGATGAAATCCCTACTTGATTCGCATGACATCATCACACATGCATAACAACTTTTAATACTTTTCAGTTAACTTTCCCTCATGCTAGGATGTCAATTTAATCCGATACAGTACATCTTAAAATAGTTATAATCACTAAAAAATTTACATTCAGGCAATCAGTAGGTAACAATTTTTTTAAACCTTGTGACAATAAAAAAAGTTTTTAAAACCTTGTAGATTCAAAAATATTAATTAGGAAAATGCATTGGATTGAATCACAAAGTACATAGGGGATTGTGAAAGCAATGTTAAGAATTTCCATGCCCACCTCTAAAGGTAGAAATGGAGTATTTGTTAGGAAAGAGAAGTCTCACTGCATATTACACAACAAATGTATAAACTGTATAATAACATTGTGTTTCTGTTTGTGCTGTGCGAAAGGCGAGGCGAGAGAAAGCAAAACCAATTTTCTATACGGAACAAGATTTTACGACTTCTCTGAGAAACACTTGGCCAAATACATTATCAATAGTTGTGCAATATTTTTTTTGTCGCTCCATTTATTCTGCAGCTTCTGTTCTATTTTATAGTAATCCCTGAACAACAACAAATTCAGGCTTCCCAATAACAATCATAATAAAGACTTCAGCTCGGTTCTTAAATTCTTTTTCATTCATACTTTGGATTTACATTACTGCATTCTACGCTCATATTTTATCACAATACCCAAACAACTGTTTCATTTTTCACCAAAACCCTTTTTTCTTACTCAATGTGGAAGTGAATGCCATTTGTATGTATGTACTTATCTATAGGTACAATATGTATAGGTAGGTACATATTAGTAGTGGAATATGGAATAGTATGTATTTTTGTCAACTTGAAAGGAGGTTGTGCTTCACATTCACACAGTGCTAATTCAAAGGCGTTGTTCACGGTCATATATCATGCGTAAGTCACCCAAAGGAAAAGTTGGAATAACCTACATGGCTATTTATTTATCTCCACACTGTAAAGTCCACGGATGAGATTTAATTTTTTCCCATGTTTCACGGCTCCAAGGAAGCTATGTAAGAATAAAAATGTTTCCTGTGGGAGGTCGTACATCATTCTTTATAAACTAGAATTATTTCCATTATTTTTCAGCGTGAGTTTTTGCGATTAATTAACAATACAACATTTATACGCACATATTTACTATACAAGCAATTTTGCTGACAATCTTTATTACAAAGTTTGCAAAAGGTATGTTTACACACATAAAAGGAATTTTGTATACTTTATGTACCACACAGTCAGTCATACGTGGCATACCTGAGGGAAAAGAAAGGAAGAAAGAAAGTTGGGTGAATAATACAGTCGTATAACTTTGCAGAAGGGCAAGGCGTGGTATTTGGACTTTTGAGTGCATAAAACTGTGTAAAATGAGTCACACAGACCACACTCCCTCACTCGAATCACAAAAAGTAATATTTTATACCTTTTGATAATACTACTATAGTTTTATTTACGTTAGTCACCACCACAAGTATACTTGTACATTATGCTACTCATTCACACCACAGGAGGTACCCTATGAAATCCATATTGACAAAAACTAGGTATACATTTGTAAGAATATATATTATAAATATACGTACCTTGAACCTTGTAATATAAATGCAGTATACCTACTTTTATTATATAGGATAAAAATGTTAGGTACTAGGTAAGAGAATACATGTAATTCTTTGTGTGTTGTGTGACCAGTACATTTCTTGATGGTTAGTTTAACTTATATTTGGCATTATAGGCTTCATCTTTTAGGATTTCGTATGCTGTATGCAGAAATGGTGGGATGGTAAGGCATGTGGCATATAAATTGCAAGCTGGCGGCTTTTCACTGAAAAATTTGCAATGCTGACCCAAACACACTCACACACCCGTCACTTTTCCAACTGACTAAGTTAAAGTTTGAAAAGTGAAAGACGAATGCTTCGAATCCATTTTGGTTGACTACCCTTGCAAAAATTCGGCAGTGAGTGAGTAGGAGGTGTGAAATGTCCAAATCTAGAAGATGACAATGATGGATCGGCAAAATATCATGAGGCCAGACTTCTATTCACTGTGTGGGTGGTTGCAAATAAATTCCGCTGCGTGCCTCAAATCATCTACTCGTAATTACCTACCTGTGTGAAAACGTTAATTATTTTTACGACATTGGAAATCAGTACAACAATTATTATATAGGTCTTACCCTATAGAACCGATTATAAAATGTACCTCATCGTATACCTATATGACCGAAAGTAGGCGGTGATAAGGTTAAATACTTTTCCCCCAAGTTTATACTCACACACACACACCTTAATCTTACCCTGCGAGAAAAGTTTGCGCATTTAATTGTTATAATTACTCATTCAAAAGCCTGGAGCGGTCTGACAGACTAACCCGCTTGCAGTGCACTAGTCCAGTTTTCTTTATAATGCGAAACTAAACCACTTTATCAAAAAGTAAACTATTACATAAGTAAACCTACATTGTTTCATGCGGCAGTTCAGAAATATGTCTATACTAACAAGCACATGGTAAAGTATTACAAAATAAAGTCTAAAAATCTGATGCCCGCATTTGCATTTTAATAAAAAAAAACACAAACTCCGGATATGTCAGTATTGTGTTGAATATACAATGTAGATTTTCGCTATTATATTTTGGCCTTTATTTAAAAACTGTTAAAGTGAGATGACAATAATTTGATGTTGATTTCGTTGATTTTAATACTAAGCTATTTATTATGCACAGTATACGAGTAAGAGGTATATGCAGTTGTTTGAACAGCTACACGTAGACTCTACATTATAGGATAAAATTCCTGGCAATAAAATATGCTTCCTATCAAAATGAAAGCATTGTTAACAACATTTATGGAGTTGTAATAGAATGCAAAAACCAATGATTTTTATTCACATACTTAATTTGTTAAAAACATTTAATTACATTCTTGAAGATTGTCGTATACATAAAGACTTTGCATAACATTACTCCTATGCAATTACAGAAAACGTATGGTTGAATGAGACAATGACTGTCAACAGCGTACTACGTACATGTTTTCAAGTTTTACGTGTGTACATGAGCATTACACAGTTAGTTAACATGACCAAACTACTTTAAATAGACAAATGTCCACCATGTATTATTGTATTGTATCTGTACACTAACCATTTAATTCCCACTAATAATTAAGTATTGGATTAAATACCCGAACTATTGCATGGAATTTTACAGATATTCAGTACTACTTTCAAAGTGGAACCTTTCCTACATTCTTATACAATTAAATAGCTTTTCAGAAACCCTGTGTATTTCTGATAGTAAACCGTTCCAAAAGACTAGCAGCTATAGAATAATTATTAGCTATTCAAAGTACCCTAGTTATTATCGTATCCGTGTGTTAAACAAAAAATATAACTCTAACATAATCGTAACAAAGTAGGAAATACACAACAAGTAATTTGATCATAAATTTGTACCATGTGGAACATTGACTCAAGTTAAAGTTAAACCATCAACGTTTAGCATAACTATCTGTAAAATATGCATTTATACAGAATTTTGAATAAAATCCCAAACAATATTATGTAACAAAATGAAATACAGTACAATACAACCTTCGTAAGAATAATAATAACATCTTCCTTGAATTACTTCAAAAACTACTCAATCTAAATTAAATCCTTTACCATTGTGTTAGGAAGACAATCAAATTCTTTACCATTGGGTTAGGAAAGCAATCAAATAAATGGCAAATCATTAAAAGTCCATTAAGAATTCAAAGTATTTACATTCATAGAAATAAATGATGATTGTACAGTATAAAACCGAGTCTATATAATATATCAATAATAGGTATGACACACATATAATCCACGACATGTACTGTTCCAGAATTACATTTTAGGTGTACCTACCTATACAGTACAATAAAAGAAGTACAGTACACATAACTGCTAGTATTATTACTACTTTCCCGAAGAACCTTTATGTCCTACGAAATGTTTTCGGAGAAAGTGCAAGGCTCAGATTCGCCACTGACGGCCGTTGGCTCACAAAACAGTAATTATAACAAAGATAAAACAATAATGACAAAGAAAACATAGTGCTACTACTAACACTATGGTAGTAGCTGTGTAAGTGTACCTGTATATGTAACTTGAGTACGGCCATAAGTGCAAGCAATAAAATTCTCTATTATCTTGTCTATCGATTTGTAAATCTCTGCATTGCCATAAAAAGTAATAAAATCCGGAGCATGGTGTAACGAAGAGCATGAAAGAAAATGCTCGACATGTACATTTATCTACCCAAGCTCAGTTCAGCTGCACTCCCGACGAACATCACCACATTACTTATTGTCTTTGCCTTAAAAAGGCATTCTACTGACACTTTATGCACTCAAGTCATACAGTCCATCCCCAATATCATCCAACATGAATAAAAACTACAATACTATGTCCATAGAGTCAAGGTAAGGCATATTTTACAAGTTGCTACTTCTAGAAGGATTTCTTGCTTAGGTATTATGCACAAATGGTAATATTACAGATACAGCACTACCGACATATACTTGGAGAACGAGGTATGGTATGGTATAATGCATTATATAAATTGTAAGATTAAGAGATCAGACTAAAATTCAAAACTCCAAATATAACATTTACAGACAAACGAATAGGTACATAAATTCGAATAGGTACATATCTATGGACTTTATGATGACATTATAAAGATTGGTAAAATTCCTTGTCTAAAGTGTATATAGGTAGGTAAGTATGTCTGTACGTATTTTATAATATAGTATAATTTACATTTTTCCAATATAAACTAACGAGACTGAAAAGCATTGAATTGAATTGATGGAACAAATATCAAAAGTGTTTGAACTGAATGTTTAAATAAAATTACTTACGAAATAATGGTACAGCATTTGGGTGTACGTACATTGTGAAAAAGTACCTTAGTACAGTGTGTTGTACAGATAAACTGGACTGCTTCAAAAGATCTAAGTGAAATGCGTCTCATCCTTCTATACCTGCTACTACAGCTATTTACACATGCTATCCATATATCTGTACATCTTTATGTCAAAGCGTCTGTACTACTACATAGGAACAATATACTAGTCTATAGGTGTGTGGTCGTATTGTATACATTATAAAGAGTGGGCAATTCTATTACTGCTACCGACACCAATGCAATAGTAGAGTATAATGTTAATAATATTATATGTACCTATACAGATATACGTTTATGTAAGTACAGACTTGTATGTATAAAAGTGAAGAGTACGTAAAAGAAAGTAATGTAATACGAGTAATGTAATGTAATGCGATTCGATGCGACGTAATGTGAAATGTAATCTAAGAGTCTTCGGAGAAAGCGGTCAGATACAGAGAGATGGAAACGGGTATGAGAGAAAGGGAAGGAGAGAGCGGGTCTTTTTCACGTGTAGAGAGTGTGAGTGTTCCGCTGTGTGAAAAACTTTGGTGTGTTAGCCTCGTGAACTTGTCAGCGATAGTTTACCTTTAGGGCAATTTTTATTTTATAGCTGAGGAGCTTTAACTTTCTAGTAGTGCTACAACAGCCAAGTCTTTGTCACCTTGACCATTGTCATTGTCGTCAGGTCTGAAACAACTGTAGCTATCAGAATTTCTACCCGGACAGATAGTACTCTGTCCACTTTCTCCATTACTATTACTTTCTGCACTTCTATCAATGCTACCCGTGCCAGAACAATCCTCCCGTAAAAGTATTGCTCCAACAGGAACAACATGAAACGTTGTTATGCACTTGCCTCCGAATTTTTCTTTGTCATTATTATCAACTGCGTATTTCTCCACGTTGTTTTCTGATGGGTCGTGTAGTCCTTCGTCTGTGTCTAGCGTCAAAGATGTACTCATGGTGTTCGTGTTGGAAATAATAGAGGCAGAAGAGCTTGGCCCGTAGAAATCGTTCATGGTGGCCGAAGACGCTTTTTTCATGACCGAGGAAGTAGACGAGGAAGAAGTAATAAGTGGAGTGCATCCTTTTCCCAGGGTGCTGGCCCATGTGGAGTTGGTACAATTTTCACTGCCGCTGCTGCTGCTGCCTCCTCCGAGTTGTTCGTGAGTGTGATGGCTTTGCTGCAAGCATGAAGCTAAAGGTTGTTGCAATGTGCTTCGAAGAGACAGAGACCTACTGGCCATTCTTCGTGAGTAGCAGTGGTAGACACAGAAGCTGGCAATAAATATCAATACCACCATCAAGATAATACTGTACGTCCCCTGCAATTTGCTAAGAAAGGCAAGAGCTTCCCCAACTACAGAACTGCCTTGTTCCATGTGAGAAGAACTATTGTTATTGCTTGTAGACGAAAATGTCAAGTTTCTTCCATGTGTCGGATTATCGCTCCTTTCTTCCAGATTTGCCTCCTCTCCTGTTATAAACGCAACCAACACACAGACAAGAAATAAACTTACATTTATTTCCTAACAGGAATATCTTTTATCCTTATGTTATGTATTCACATATCTTATCCATGCCAAATGCACCCAACAGCTCTCACCTCATTGATTTACATTATTTTATTCCTCTTCTTATTACCAAACTATAACACGAGTAAAAAAGCATAAGCCTCAAAAGGGGAGAAACTAAGAGCTATTGTACTAAAGAATACTTATTACATTCGATCAAAATCAAAAGGGTGTTTCTCACATATTACTCTTTGTAGATTGAGGAAATACGGTATACAAGCGTATATATTTATTATTAATACTAAACAAGAATTCACATTTTAAAAATTTATTATTTGGTTGCTTAAAACATAAAAGTATTCTTTCCAACTGCTTATTTATCTATTAGTGTAATAATATGTATTAATTTGTTATCAAAATTTATGTACCTAATTATCAAACACACTGTACATTTTAATTTTGTACTATTTATCGTTATAATTTGGTAGAAGTAGGAACGAAGAGCAATGCATGAAACATGCTAGTATAGAAAAGACATTTTAATCTTGTCTGTGCATGAAGGCACATACACACAGTAGGTACATTATACTATTCCAGTTGGTAAAGTAATTAGGTGCAGTACAAATGTTGACAAAGTTTGAAAGTCAACTCTTATATAATTAAATGCAGAGCACGTATCTGTATTTAGGTATAGGTGGTGTTTATTTGCCCCTGCGGCAATTACTGTTATTACGAATCTGGTAATTATTCAGGAAAGAATGTTCTGCTTTAAAATGGTAAGTGTTCACAAGGGAATTTGTGATAATGGCCATTCCAACAAAGCGATGGATGTTGTTTTATAGTTCTAACAGTATCTAGTATAGTAATAATGTGCGTCTGTTTGCTATAATAATTACTTCATGATGTAAAACCAAATATTGGTACAGTGAAGGCAAAGTCAAAGCAAAATAATTCAATAGGGCTAGAAATTTTAAATGCTCTATGGTTAAAGCTCCCATTAATTGGTTTTAAATTAATTAAATTGGCATGACACAATCGAACCATAAAGGACAATAACATTTGATATGGTTATTTGCCTTGTCTTTTAACTACTATACAATTCATGAAATAGTAATGACACGCAGAACAAACAGAGCGCAAGAGAAAGCAAAACGCAAAATTTACTCGACATTATTAAAATCAAAGGCAATGCGTTATGGCTGTAATGTTAGAACTTTTATCATGTCATCACTCATATCATATTAATGAATACCATTCAATGCTGTATAGATGCTGCCTTTAGACATAGTACTACTATTACTACAAGCAAGTCTGTTTTGTATATGGCAAAAAAGAGAATTCCCTGGGCATTTTATTTCCTTTGTTTCAATTATCACCGGAAGTGAAAAATGAGTGCAAAAAGTTTTAAGGTCACAATAAAGTTCTTTACTTTCTCAGGTGTATTAGTATACATTAAATTCTATATACGCCCACAATAAAGGAAGAAAAATAGCACATAAATATTTTACACAAGGCAAAACTTTCCCAGCATTATTTTTACCTCGGTCGTAATATAATTAGGTACACTGTACTCATAATAGAAATAAGTAATAATAT
>JAQFYB010007652.1:0-10580 GCA_034694085.1 Pogonognathellus longicornis
GAATCTCATATTGCATGACATTACATAATATTCTGAATGTATCAGCAGGAACCTTAGGGGAAACCTAATAGTACATAACAACAAACCAACAAGAACATTCTCAGTTTAACTTGAGTTCACTCTCACCAGCTTTTCTGTGAAAAGCATCGCATTCTGAAGTCTTACAATGTAACTTCGGTTTATTTATACAAAAGTGTGAGTGTAGAGTAGTTTGTACATACAAATTGCACTTATGTTCTACTTGCATAGATTTAGATGTATGTAGGTCTGTAGTGCTTGATTATTATTTTTTGAAATACAAGTGTCTCGTTTTCAAAAGTTTAAGTGATTTTTTTCAAGTGAATTTTGTGTGACAAGTGAGTGTAGCGTTTGAATTCTTCTTACTCATGCCATGGATGGCGAATGTGGAGATCCGTGGAGGAAAAATAAAAGCGTTACAATGATTTCTTACGCCGACATGGTACCATTCCATTACTATTACGTTTTTAAGTATTTATAAATTTTTCGTTTGTTTCGTCAATGTTCGATGCACTTTATCTATACCTATGTACTACATGCAATAATTGTTTGCACGTGCTAATGATATTACTACAAATCTTATATCTATGTACATACATCGTGTTTACTAACGTCCAGTGCACGTGCTAACTCATTAATCGATCAAGTTGAGAAACTGTCTTGTTAAACAAACAGAATTCACAATTTCACAGTAATATTTCCGCTGTAATCAACTATGTGTTTTCATAGACGTTTGCAGGTCTGTCAATGGCATTAAGTATACACATTTTTGTAAATTCGCTACCGTATTCAAAGGAAGATTCACAAATATGTAAGTAAAGTACGCATTTGTGTACTAAAAATAATATTCTTTCTGGCTACTATCTCTATGTATTATGTTGTGTGCATAAGAATGTCTCATAAATTCGCTATTTTTATTTTATTGGTATCCTCATTCATGCCATTACGTAACATGTACGCTAAAGGCTAAAATATTTCATTTTATTACATGTAGTCTATAACTATTTGTATTTTCTAGACTGTGGCTTTTAGAAAAATTGCTAAAAGTGAATTGCTACAAATGGTACACTTCGTACAAGTAAATAATAAACAATTTGTGAGACATTTTGAATATAAAGTATACGTATTTGCATGGAAAATGATTAGCGTCTGTAGTTTTAGTGCATAAAATATTTTTGGTGTAGTGCATGACGGAATGGTTATAGTCTTCATGGCTTTAGTCCTCGTACACTTTATGCAACTGTTTGAAGCTGTGATGCTACTTAGTGCTTCAGAGGTAAATTAAATAAATAATTGTATTCTTCAATGACAATAACTCAAGGCTCAAGGATCACATTGCCCGAAATTTATGGGACTTAGTATTTATGAATAATATATTTTAACGTAGATCACCGACGATCCTCAAGGAGCCATGAAACTCGCCACATCTTGGTCACATTGGTCAATATTTTTTATAGTGCTTCTCATAGGAAAACTAGCGTCAGTTGTTTTCGCTCTGAAAGTTAATTTTTGGTACGGAATCTACATCATATTTATACTAGCGGAAATTGTCATTCGACCAATTTGGAGACGACAAGTCAACCAATTCGTCAAAAATTTAAGAGAAGTTTATTTAGAAGAAAATATGAACTCCACTCTGCCACGGAGAAATTTAATCAACCAGAGGATTTGTACTACTTGCAATTAAAACTTTCTCTATTTGTAAATCGTTAAAAATATTTTTATCTCTGTGTGTCTCGGGATGGGAAACTGAATTGTGAATATATTGACTAAGTATATGTATACCTCAGCTGCTTGTGTTCACTTTAACATTCAGGCATGATTTTTATATACCATAAAACTGATTGTTATACACTGAATACATACATTACATACCAACGATGAACTATATAGAAATAAAGAGCTTTGCGTTCAACGCGTTTAGGAATATACCAATAGTATACTACTACTTGCCTTTCGTGCGTAAGCAAAAGTCTATTTTTGACAGCGTGAAATATTCTTAAGAGCCGTGTGTGTTTATGCAGCCATGGGTGAACTGCAATCTTCCTTATATTTTATAGTGTAATTATTCTCAGACATTCTGCTTATTCTCATCCGCAGCTTGCATCTTCATATTTACATCACCGCCCCGAATTATTGCCTTCGAAACTTCCTATAAGCCAAAACATTTTTCAAAGACAGTTTCACCTTGGTTTTCCAGCTGCAACTAAAAATGTACACACTAATATAAATAGTTTGACTTGCACAAAAAGAATTAAATAATACAATCTTAATACTTGTACTGAAATACTCCTATATAGCAAATTACTTATACACACCAGTTATAAGCGGTTAAACATAGTGTGAATCTGGAGTGAAAACTGTAAAAGTCTACATAGTTATAAAAGTAGGAGTGAGAGCTAACAAACTTAACTCAATTTAGGTATGGTGTAAGTCAAGTTGCTCTGTGGCTTGATTTACATGCGTGATAGGACCATTCTAAAAATGTATTTCTAGGCAAAGCAAAGGCAGACCAGGGCATGAAGCCAAACACCGTTACGAATACATATAGTAACATACGCTTTTATGTAGTACTACACTACACTACCGCTACACACGGACCCCAATACAAGTACAACAAAGTGTAAAAGGAGAGCGATAGCAGTTATGTTATGTGTTATGTTTGTTATATATCCGCTCTATCTGAATTTCCGTTGACAAGAAACGGAAAGTCGGCTTCTAATCTTCCTTTGGAGAGATCTATCTATGTTTTTGTGTAGGACAAGGCAGGCAGGACACAGAGTCTGCATCGCCCTGACCTTTTGATGTTGTCTTGAACGATTGAACTCTCTTTCCCTCTGTCTTTCTGAGCACAGTGAGTGAAAATCCTTAAAACGTCTGTTAAACCTTAACACTTTTTTCCTCTGTAGTTCATTCGCATACACAATGCAGATTTTATCATTAAACCGTGTCTTGTGAAAAGTTGAGACAACACAATACAAGTATACACCAGAAACTGATCTCTCTAAAGCAAAGCAGAGTGTGAGTATATTTGTAAGTATATATACTGCAAGAATATCAGAAGACAAAGAAAGAGAGATAACTGCATTGTATTCTATACAACAACCAGCAAGTGTATTAAATACAAGTACCTTAGCTACTTATATAGTGATAGCTTTACATGAAGAAAAGTGCATGCATATTGTGCACATTTATTTAAAGATAAGAATCACATTGCACCTTGTGGATATTTTTATACCTCCTGACTGACGAGACAGACACCGGCACATAAAATTCATAGCACGCATATCAGATTTACTACAACAGAATGTTGTGAACCTTAGCAAGTCAAGTTTAACAATACAAAATTGTAAAACATTCTTCGTGCTACTACCGTCCTTGGAGACTATAGGAAAACGGTTGGGGAATACTAAAGTTCTGTATCAAAGAAGGAATAGTACTCTGTGAAAGGCAGGATTATATTATTGTTATTATGAATTTCCCGGAGTCGGTGGATAGAAAAACTGTGGTGAAAGTTATTGCCTACGTCGACATTGTAAGTCCTTTTTATGGGTCGTTCCATTCTTCCTGCAGAAATATAAATGATCCTAATATCTTTTAAGTACATATTTACAATGCTGCTTTACTATATATTTGTGTGAACTCATGTGTTTTGCGTGTACAGGTACAGCCTTTGTTTCGTATTTTCCTCAGAGGAAAGGATATTGTGATTCGGTCAAAAGTAGATGATGAAAATCCCCTTCGGTTAAACCAAAGTAAGCCTAAAATACGACAAGAGCAATTGATTTATCTCTGGATTATGTTTTCCAGTGCAAAGATGTGTATTTATTATATTGAGTGTTATATGGTGATGGATGTAGAACAGACTTTTGATGTTTTTTTAAATAAAGTCCATATATTTTCAGGCTCCACGTTCCTGGTCGTAATATTCGTCGTGATAGCCTGTTTCCTACTTATACATTTGACAATGGCCTTAAAACTCGTAACAGCGACAGAACAAGTAGGTCTCGTCCTATTACTCACACTTACATGCCTTCATAATACTACAATTTATTCTTAAGTAGGTTACTACTAAAATATTAAGTACAGAATATATGAAACACTTAAATTTTCTAACCTGTATGCTAATGCTAAGAATATGTACCTACAACAAATGTACAACGTAATATAAAATCTTACTGATGAGACAATACAAGGGATAACATGGATCCATCTACTTAATGTATGAATATTGAATTTCACAGATGAACACTGAAATACTTAGTGCCGCAAGACACGCAAAAGTTTGGCAAAACTGGTCAATCGTGTACCTCATTCTTCTCATCGCTCACATATTTTCAAACATTTTATCAGCTCATTCAAAATTGAACATTGTTCTTGAGACATTGTTTGGAATAATCGAAATAGGGTGGAGACTTTTTGCGATTTACAACGTGGGTAAATTTATAGATGACATTCTGTTTAATTTTCCGTCCATGGCACCGACAGTTCAATTTTTTGCTGTGAGATTTCCTCAACCTCCTGATTACGCACCAAGCGAAGCTTAAAATATAAATACCTATGGCTATATACGACCTATAGATGAATGGTGATACTTTAACGAAGAAAGTACCTTCACACAGTTACAAAAATGTTCATAAAATAATATGTTTACAAAGTTTTCTGCAAAAATGTTAGTATTATTATTATTTAAAAGCATGTACGTAAATATGATTTCAAGGGCGCGACCACTAGTATACTAATACTGTGAATTCAGAAAATTGCTTTGCAATTATATTTTTACGAACGATATATATAAATAGTTACCTACCTACTTACTGTGTACCACAAAATAATATGCTTGAAGCAGCTTGTACTATTATATCTGTACAAATGGAGCAAGTAAACCGAAATTTTTAAGATTACCTAACCCACTATGTATATATACAAACAGCTTTTATTGCTTATTTATGTGCAAATCCCAATGTGTACATAAAGTAAGTGTATCCATCAGTGCAACGAATGTATGTGTAACTAACAGCAGTAATAAGTCAGAAAGAGCAAATACTTGAGTTTAATACATGGATCATAGAATCAGGTTGAGTATGAACATATATCTTGTTTATGAGCAATATTTGAAGAAAATATTAGCCTAGTACTGCAATTAGAGCAAATGAAGTCGCAAGTATTAATTTATGGATTAAACCAGAGAAAATGAAGAATTTCAAGAACTTCATGACCCCATTATTATTTTTTAACATACCTACCCAGTCAGTACACTATACCATACCAAAACCTGTGAATATCCTTGCAAAGGTATAGGTACCTATGTATGTGTGTGGTATACTTGTGTTGTGGTTGCATATATTCTAATAATAAAAGCGGTAATGTTTCTTATCCGTTGTACTTAACAGCATGCTACATGACTTACATAAGTAATTCCGAAATTTCGCCCAAAGTCAACGTTAAAATGCGAAACCCAGAGGCGAAGGCAAACTATTCAGCTGCATCAATAAATATCTTCCTACAGTGACTTTGGCGTCTTCGCTAACTGTCGTCACTTGGAAGACCGACAGGCTTACATAAAACATGCCGAGTAGCAAATGTCAATAATGGAGATTATATGACTTACCCGTAACTTCACCCTAAATCCTTATTTTACTTCCAGTCTCTCTCAAAGCACAATCTTTTACTGTACTGTACTTTCTACGAGCCTTACGATTCAAATCTCTAATTCTCCGAAGTAGTTTCTTCTTTTCGTTGCATTAAGAACGTGCGCACGGTAGTTATTGTTTTTTCATAGTGAAATGCCCATTCCATCTGATTTGTGGTACCGGAAAACAAACGTTCAAGTGATAGCTCTTGTTGACATTGTGAGTTCCGTTATTTTTATGTTTCCGTTGCTAAATTCAGTACATTCAGTATATATACTAATATAAAGCATTCCAATTCAGAACCCTTAACAAATGTTTTGTTAATATTTTCCCAGATACTGGCAGTACTATCCATCATTTATACATCATGGGGCCTGTTTAATAATATCTATAAGATTTCCAAGCATTCGCTTAGAATCGGTAATTCATGAAACAGACATTCTACCTAATATCCAAGCGTATACGCAAAATTAATTGAGTCCTAGATTTTGAAATCCCCAGTTAACGAAAATGAAACGGTTTATGTTTTTAACTGTACTTTTGAAATTTCTCTTAATTTCAATGATTACTGTATTCCCCATGTATTTCAGCTAAAGCACCTGCACTGCCTGAGTAAGAAATAATTGAATATTGTTAATATTATTTGTTGTTGTACTTTAAAGATATAAATGAGCTGGGAATATTGTTTGCAACTTTCCTGAACCTTTTATTTGCTACGCTACAGTTGTTTATAGCAAAAAGGCTCATTACTCAGACAAACAAGGTAAAAATTTGTTGTAGGAACGATGAAATAATTTTGTAAGAAATTTAGAAGGCTTGCTTAAGTGAAATCATCCAAATACATTTTTTGTTAGATTTCAGATAAACCGAAGCATGCATATAAAGGCTGCCTGCTGTGGAGAAAATACTCTGCATTCCTACTTTCACTACTGTTGATTTGTCTTTCTTACTTAATTTGCCAGATTGATTTTCAGATGTACAAGATTGACTTTTTTCTAATCAGTTTTGAAATCCTTTTTCGAGCATTTGCATTATTTTACATAAGTATGTTTATTAAAGACTTGGCAAAAATTGTAACTTCTTGCTTCAAAAATTCTGAAATTCATATCTACCCTGATGGGGACAGTCAGAGTCAAAACACAACCATCATTCAAATATCCGACTACTCAGATCTGCCAAGTTCACCGTGAGGAAACAATAGCGATTTCTAATTAACATTGTTTTCATGCTTTTTATTTCAGTTGTAAATTTGGTCTTAACAAAATAAAGGAAATTTTAAACCACTATCAATCACAATCCATACCACATCTGTATTTAGAGATTTTATGCAGTATGCAATTGAGTTGCTAATAGTTGGCATTCCATAATACAGATTTTGCGTAAGATATGTAACCAAGTGGTTTACGCATTAAATCATTACATGTATTTATTAACTGATTAGTTTTCAGCACGGTTTTCTATTAATATCCAATGAAGCGAAGTCTGATGAGAAACAGATGCCAATTTTTTGTTTCTGAACTTTGAGACGATTTGCATATCATTTATCTCTAAGATTCAGCAGTCCGTGTGTAACGTTTGTACCTCTCCATGGTACACGTATGTGGACCGTGGAGTATGAGTCAATGTGTTGGCATATTTTGGTATTAATAAACAAGTGTAAATAAGACAACGCGTACACAAGCGTAAGAACCTCCCCTTTCCATTCATTCAGACGTTTCCTGTGCAAAGAACATTCTTATTTTATGCCAGCTTATTAAAAGGAATTATTTATTTCGTATTACTTTTAGTATTTTAAAAACCCAAGTAACTTTATTCAATATTTTTAGTAGTAAAATCATACTGCAGTCGTTTGCGCTTGGTTGGCTGCAATTAAGTTTTCACCCTAAAGTGTCTTGTTTATCATTTTCTTTAAGAACATTTAAAAAAGAGGTCAAGAGAGCTGTTTACCGAACTGGTCTTTACACTCTTTAGATATACAACATCCTTTTCACAGATCTTCTTTCTTTAGTCTTCTTTACACTAGCCATCAGTGAAGTGCATATGTGAATGTGCATTCGATTTCCAAGTCAAACTTCCAAGCAACCTATAGACTTGCAGTTAAGATTCACTTTTGTTCAGAGAATTTATAAAAGCTGGAATATCTACATTTATTGTAGCCAAGTCTGCAAATGTTTAGTTTTATTTCCGGTACGAATTTAGGTAGTTCCAATTTGTCTATTGATATTCCAATGGCCGGGGACCCACATCGGAAGGTGAAGGAAATGAGATTTATTGGAATAGCTGATGCGGTAATTCATTTATTTTTACTCTATCTGTATCCTTTCATCTTTCTTATTTGCACATTTTAAACAAACATTTTTAACTATTTACTATGTAGGTATAATAAGACTAAAGGTCTCTTTTGTTTTTCATGCAGTGTGCTGCAGCTATTTCCATTCTTTTTCATACGTGGATTTTTATTCTGGAAATAATTGATCCGGAGCGCATTAGGAATACTGGTACCTACTCTATAAATTACAATGCAGTTTGCATGCAGATATAAATTCGATATTGAATATAATTTAATAATTTAATAAGTAAGCTCACATGTTACGTGCCTGTTTGTAGGCCAAAGTGACGGTGTTATTTATGTGGGATTATCATTGCTGATAATCTCATTTGGGATTCTCATATTTTGCAACTGGAAGCTTCTGAATGGATTAAAGCAGGTAGCACACTTATATTATTATGTTAATCTGAGACACCTTGTGTAAACGAAGTCTACATTTGTTTTTGTTGGCATTTACTGTATAAAACTATTTTCATACACATGTACATGTTAGCGAAACACCTGTAAAGTGGTTTTCTGTGGTTTATTGCAGCTTTCCATAAAACCAATAATAACCATCAAGGATTCTACGCGATGGAAAAATTGGTCTGTGTTTTCCCTCGTTGTCGTCAGTATCATTTTATTGGTTTTAGTGCTGAGCTCGGGCCCTAAAAATTTAGATCGTGGATCAACTCAATTGTATATGATGTATCTTCTCTGTATTTTGGTGTGGAGAATATATGGCATATATCGCATCGGAAAGTTCATTGACGACACTGTGTGTCACACTTCTGGAGCTGATAACAGAATTTATTTCGTACCAACTCCCAATGTACTGATAAAGTAATGCTAATGGATATAAGTAATAAGATAATATTTTTGGATAAAATATGGATACAAATGTTGTTTACTAAGTGAATCGAGTGAGATAATTTTGGCAACTACTGTACACTATCGTACACAATACAATACACTGTATTTGCTAACTGGACTATAAATAAAATTGATGTCGAGTTAACATAGGTATACATACCTTTTATAGACATACCTAGGTGCGAATAATATTAATACGAATAAACAGTAGACGCAAATACATACAATTTTTGTTTCAATACCAAGTGAACACAATACTTCAATTAGTAGTATGTTAACAAAAACAATATTAAATAATTACAATAGTTCAGTAAAAATGTCATTAGTCATTACACATTTCTATGAGAAAGGTTTTGGTTAAATAATTAACAATATACATACACACTATGTATAAGCACAATTGCAAATGTACATTAAGGAACAGTCAGGGTCTGCAATTATATGAACTATTTAGGTATAGAAAAGGTGAAAAAAAGAATCTCTTAAAATCAATTTGTGGTGTAATTTACACATTAAAATAGCACAAGTAAATTGATTGTCCATTTTCAGTTCAACAAGGCATTAACATATACCGATAATCTTTTTTCTCATTATCAGCTACAGAATTTTTATGGAACTATCGAAATTTTTTCATTTCGTTTTTAGAGATTTTCGTTTTCTACGCAATTCCATTGTATTGTTTGCTAAACAACATTTGAAGTATGGCAACATAGTTTTGACGTAGGGAGTAATTGGCTATTAATACAAGTGAGGTAATAATATCGGGATATAATTCACAATATCCGAACACCTGGCTCTTTACATAGAGATCGGACATAGTAATTAATCTGTATGCCTGTTCTTGTAAACAAAATGACAGAAAAATAAACACAATTACATTAAGTGCTTGTAAAAGACCAAGTTGAACACTGTGACTGAAGCAAATCGAACAAATAGGAGCAAAACCGTACACAAGACAAGATCTGATCGTTTCATCTAAAAATACATGTTCCTTAGTAAAACAAAAATCAACAAGAACATTCTGCTTGTAATCATTTTGCCTTGCTACACTTTCTTCTGTGTATAGAAAGAAACTGTGGGAAGATATTGTACAAACACCACACCACATCATCATGGAATAGTTCAGAGAATTCAGAGTTGAGTGTGGATACTATGTTGATTTTAGTGTTGAAAAATCTGTTTACGTCGAAAGATTATGAAGACTTCAAGGCAACAAGCAGGAGTGATAACAAGTATATTAAAACTAAGTACAGTTAGATATTACACCACACGTACACGACTCCACACAAACGTGCATCCATGTGCTGTGCGGGTATAACTACTGTATAAGTGTAGAAAACATTTACAATTTTATTTTTGTGGGGATACTTCTAAGTGTACGTGGTATGTCTATATAAATATCGACACACAAGCTTTGTTTATCTTGAGCCGTAATAATGTATTCTAGTGTGTTTTCATACTCTCGTTTATTTAATGTGGATTTAACCCTCATATAGTCCAAAACCCAAAGGAAATAAGAAATCTTGGTTATTTACAATTTATATCATCACAAAATAAGGACACTTGGACATTTGTTTATAGGAAGCACGGAGAAATCATCTTGTAATGACATTAAAATGTTTTGCTCCAGATTAAGTGCTTCCGTGTAGGATTCAGGCTAGTGAAATACCATAAGGGATCATGCACATAATACGTGTGCAGTTTAGGGGGGGAGGGGGTATGCAAAAGTGCTACGCATGGTTACGGGG
>JAQFYB010007653.1:0-10580 GCA_034694085.1 Pogonognathellus longicornis
TATATTAGTAGTATTACTAAAAAGAAGGTAGCTTAGTTTCCCGCAATAATATTACTGTTAAATAAAGTTGGGGTATTTCCCCGAAGAGCAGCCAGAGAGTATTATGGTTAGAATATAAAAAGATTAATTCTATATGTAACCTAATTTTCATAAGGCCTTTCTGTCGTCTCTAAAGGATTTTGTAAAATAAAATCCCGTGATGGAAAGTCAACAAAGACTCTGTTCGCATACATAGTATACTGTACATATACACATCCTGAAATCCATAGCTTTTATCGATTTGTGTAATGACTCCATTTCTGCTTTCTCTTGTGTCTTAACCAAGTAATTCATTTGATCATTCATACTACATTGTTACTACTAAACTTCCTCGACTGCCACTGACCTCAGAGTACAACTTCAAGAAATAAAGCACGGGACAAATTCTATTATTTTCATTACGTTTCTGTCCCACATAAATTACTACACACTCATTCTATTTGCATATTTATTAAGCACACCAACCCAAAATTCTCTAACTTGTAAAGGATATTACGTATACAGGATCAAAAAGCACCCATTTATAATTTATTCCTTCGTCAACACTAGTAGTGTATACTAGTAGTTGTGTATGAGTGTTTGAAACAGTCTCTCTCTTTCCTCCCATCTACTTTATAAACATCAACAGCATTTCATGTACAATTTGCCATTCTCATATATCATCACCAAACTGCGTTTCTGGTGCAATCAAATTTACCCCAGAATGTAGAGCAAGAGTGTAATGTGAATATCTAGTTCAGTGGATTTCGTCTTTCTGGGCCTTTTCCACGAGTATTAATAAGGTTAAAAATATTCTCTTTGGAAGCAACTCTTACTTATATTTTTCTTTCTCCAGCAGAAGCAGTCAAGCGTGTTTCATATAGTAATAGTATGTAGTAAAATACTTGTATTATTGATCGCGTTTTGTTTTTGCCCTTGTTACTTATGAATTATAAATACACTTTACTTCATCGACTCTGTGTCATACGGTTTGGTTGATGTAAAGCTGTAGAATATATATAAGTAATACAAGTACACACAAGGCAACTTTTGTTTATCGCTCACCATATAAACTAATATACTCATCCCATACATACAACATTGCACTTCTCATACTCAATTTTCAATCTTTTATGTCCTTCTTTCTACAGTTGCACACTCCACACTATACTCTACTGCACTGTGCTGTAAAGAATAGTAGGGAGTACTCAAACTGATTAGAAATAGACTGATTTTTTAATACAACATGAACCTACCTAAATGTAAGTACCTACATATAGTGTAAAATATAGTGCAACCATAATACATAACATACAGGAAAACTTTGTACGTATACTATGTACACATACATACATGTCGTCAGAACCGTAGAACAAGTCACTACCAGTCTTGTGAGTCCATGTACAGAATTGAATTGCAACAAACTGTGAAGTAGTCGTACACTTCGGTTTTATTTTACTTAAGTTTCGTCATATGTATGCTCCAGCGTACAGTTCCCTACTCTCTTTCTCTCTGCTCTAATTTCCAGCTATATGATTCCTTTGACTGTGTGTATTTGTAGATAGGCATAGACTTATTATATAATACAAGTAGACACTAACATGATATGTAGTAGTGTTTTGCTACTAAATTCTCTCACTTTGACTACTACATTCTCTCACCCGAATATTTCCCAACAACATTTTCAATGCAGGATCTCCACAAGTAATAATATTACTAGGTAGGTACTAATACTTCTACACTACTAGTATTACCTATGTATAATCATATCTGTACGCTTCGCATTGCAATATTACCATTGCCATGCACTACTACTAAATCTCCAGTGCTTGTATTTTATAGTGCTTAGAAGAATATCTATGACTATATATAGAAACATAAGGCTGGGAGGCTATTATTACTCTAGTGTTAGCTCCCACTTTTCTATTCTGTGTGTATTTTGTATGTATATTCCGTCATAAATTATGCATCAGATCAGATCTACCGACATCCGACTGACTGCTCACAGTCAGTGCTCAACTCAGGTCTCTGAATTACTCTCTCAGAGTGCGATCGCTTTGAGTAAAAAGCCTTCCTTTTCTACCCTTTTACTATGCAACTCATCCTTCCATCCCATCCAACTGCATTGACGGATACTTTCAAACTAACGAGAGCAAGACACGTATTGCTTCGCTCTTTCAACCACTACATGCTATAATAAACTACTATACTATTACCTTGCTTGGAATAAAACGTAATCGTATGCACCTTACACTTACATAGCTATACACACACACCCTCACACACACATACACACACTAAGTAAGTAAACAACCAGCCACAAACTCAAACTCCTTTAGATACAAAGACCAACACTCAAACACACAACTTTTTTTCTTGCCTTTTCTACCTCGCTCAGTGTTACACCACACTTGGCACAACTTGCTCAACGAATGTACACAGTGTGTGTAAGAGTGTATTTAAACTTATATTTTACACGTACCTAGTAGCTACAGTAGAAAGCGTTCAAACACAAGTACTAGGAGAGAATACTTTGCTTTTCGGATTTTTCTTTTAATGCTTACTAGACTGTAGTAGTATGTTGTAGGTGTACATATAGAGCTAACGTGTATGTCTAACGTAGTGGGCTGTATGTAAAACTGTACAAACGAGTAGCTAGTGAAAGAGCTGAGCTGCAGATCTCAACTTAGTTGTTGTTCACTTAGACATCGTCTACAAGCTCGAGGAAAGAGGGGATCAAAACATTTAAGCTTTTACATACATGTATGCATGTATGCATACATTCATGAGTTGCGTTGACTTTCCTTTTTTACAAATATTACATGATGATGATAAGTGCACAGGCTATTCAAAAAATCCTCAACGATAAGTAACTAATGCTTAGTTGAAATACGAGATTTATCATGAACAGAATGACAATTTCTGCATGGGGAAGGCAGATCTATTTATGCATGTATTCAAGTGACGGAGGAGATTTCGAACGGAAATCCAGTATTAAAATAGTAACTAGGTAGATATAGGTGCAATGTGCATTCTTATTCTTTTAGTTATTCAATCCTTCAAAGTCTATCTCACTTGTCATGTCTTCGTTAAAGAGTATGGCTGCAGTGAAGAGGAGGAATAAAAACCACCAGTAGCAACATTCAGACAATTGGAAATTACTTTACAAACTATTCCTCACGTGTAGTCCTTGTTAAGAGACAAAGTGTCTTGTTGTCTTGTCACTTTTAAAAAGAACATGAAGACCTACTTTGCGTACGTACATCTGTTCGAATGATGTATGGGAAAAAGAGTTCAGGAAACTTTTTTATTTATCATGATATAATGTTTCGGGTTTTTATTTCATAAAGAGATGTCTTCATGTGACCAACTAAATTTGACTTTCTTAGACGAGTAATATATGTCGTATATTAGACATTGCGTGACAATTTGTAGTCAAATCAAACCTGAATTAAAATTTTGTTTAATATAGTGGTGTTGGTGTATCATTGTACTAACTTGTAAATTGTTATGATCGTAGAGTTTCATAGTCATAATGAACATTAACACAAAAATAGAATATTATTAAGTTAGTATTACAGATATGACAATGGAAGTCTATTTTATATGGTAAACTAAATACTAGGTTACTTATCTGTGTATGGTTCATGATATACCCAAAGAAAATCATTCATTTTTTTTGAATTCGTAAAAAATAGGCATAATATGCCTATAATTATGACTTAGGTATCCACCTAGCACCACATAATATACAGATTGTATTCTTCCGTTTCCTACGTGGAGAAAAGAAAGAGGGAACTCAATCTCTTAATTATAACATTATACTTGTGCACACACATGCACGAGAAATTTGAGTCGTCATTCAGCAGCGCATACCAATGAACAGTGGGAGTGGGATGGTTTTTGGGGTCCATATAAAAATGTTTTATTGTAGTAACCCATCCTTATAGCTCTAAAGAGTATACTAGCAGTAACTCTGGCAAAGTATAACATTATTATATTACAGATCCATATACGTCTACTGAAATAAGTATTTTTTTAGAGATGAAACCCAGTCAGACCGCAAGTTATTTGACTTATTTGACTCGAGGCGGCTTATCATTTTGAGTGACACAGAGGAATCAAAGAGTAAAAGATGGTTGAGTTGAAAATACTAAACCCGGACTCTAAAGTCAAAGTAGACGTCAACTTCAAATTTCACTTCAGTCCTTTACTACACACTTGGTTAAATATTCAAGTTTTGAACTGCAGCATCGTAAATTCAGTTTAAAATAACTGTATACCTAGATACATCACAAACATGTGCATATAACATTTCCTGTTCTAATTCCAGGGCATTTTTGAAAGTCAAAGTATACTGAATCCCTAGAAATGTCTAAATTTTCTTAACGAAATAAAGAGCCGTGTCGGTAAATCCAATTAGAATCGTGACAGACAGTAAGATACTGATTAAAATCTACCTTGTTATTAACATGTCATCTTATCGATTTCCTTAACCATGGGTAAAAGCCTTAATAAAAAACTCCGAATGACTCATCATATCATAATGTGAGCTTTGATACCTGACTAAATCACACCACGACCATGCCATGGAATGGAACAGTTTTATCTTTGATGTTCTGTCTAATTAAAACTGAAGCTACTGCATGCTATTGATAATAAGAAAAATCACTAGAAAAGTTTTTCATCTTTCTATTTATAACCAGCCTTTCTCAACATTCACTTTTAAAAGCCATATCGTATAGATTATACATACACAGCTCATTAGATACACATGTTCACACTTAAAGTACATTTTAAAACCATGAAATAGCTGCTGCCTTTGAAGCTTGTTTAAAAGTCCATCATTTACACCATCCACATGCTCCTTGCTTTGAATATTTTCTTAAAAATGATTCCCTGATGACCACAATATAATCTCAACCACATTTCTATGTATCCTGAACTACGACAAGAAAAATCTGATTTCATGACTGACCAACTCGAACTACGGATGCTGTGTACATACTACAAGTGCATCTCGTTAGCACTACGTTTTTTATATTCATCTGTTCCTCTCCTTCTAAAGCCTCTCCTTCTAAAGTTGGAAGTAGTAAATATCAACGAACCAACAACTCATCTTTCCACTTGTTTCCCCTTCTCCATATGATTTTCTCTCCAGGAGTTATTCATAGCAGATAACAAGAATGATATTATATGCGTAGACAGAGATTGTAATGTTATATTATTTTTTGTCTTGCTGACTATTTGTATATACGCCATAAAATTCTATGTTGGTATACATGGTGGCTATTAAAATGTCCTTGTGATTTTCGACTGTAGAATTTTATGTATGAATATGATTGCTGTGTATGGTGTAGTGGTGCTTTGGATGTAAACTGTTCATAATAGAGCGAAGAGCAGACATGTTCAAGTATCTGTCGAAACTCTCTTCACATGTGCTTGTCTTGCACATCCACATCCTTCTCTCACACTGTTTGCTTGACAACAATAAGCACCTATACATGCATACACAAAGCCGAAAACCAAGAAACAAAATGAGATAATAATACTGTATTATTATTATATATGAATGAATGCATAGTACATGGTGGTAGTAGAAGTTGAAGTGTATATCACACAGACACTGACAATGAACGAAACGAAATTATGAGAACGAATGGAGTGAGAGCATACAAACTACCAAATAATAAGATCTTCATCCTTCAGGCACATTTTTTCAAACTTTGTAATAATATAAGGTGCTATTATGGTGCAAGTATCCTTATTTCTTATTTTATGCACTTCTTTCCTTTTTATTTCATACCTGCCATTGAATAATGTTGTATGCTCTGCACACACACTCTACACTCGCTCTAAACTACAAAGTACAAGATGCATTGCACATACACTAGTAATACATAAAGGAAATTATATTAGTATTTTATTTTAGTCCTATTATTATTTCTCGTACATTCCATCCAGTTGTAGGTATATTCGCTGTAAGTATAAAGGAAAACATATTGCATACTACAGTAGGTGTATCTGTATGTATTTTAAGGATTTGATATCAATGTAATGCAGTGCATGCATAGAAGAATGTATTACTAGTATTACTAGTATGTGGGTTTGGTTTTAGATATTCAATGGCTGTACACACTAGAACCACAGCATAAACTTAGACTGTAACTCAAGATAAAGGAAATGAATAATGGTCTGCCTACAGGAGAAAACTTTGGAGAAGTAAAGAATATAATACGTTTTACTTTCATAACGTTGCACTGCACAAAGAACAGAAGCGGCTTCTGTATACACAGTAAGTATAGACTATAGACTTGACTACACGTGTTTTTACAGATACACAAGGAACACAATGTTTTACTCAACTCAAGTATTCGACTCGACGAATGAATCTCCTGACCTAATGCAATGAAATCCATAGAGTTGAGTTGAGTAAGGAACTGTGAGCACTACACTACCTTAGACAAGTATACGACAAGTCAACTCAACGAACCATGCCACACTATATGCTTCTTGTACAACTAAAGTCAATAAACCCTTCTGAAAGGAAGATGAGACATTTCCAGTTCATTTTCCATTTTACTTAATAGTGTAATACTTCCATCTAGTCTCTCTAGGTATATCCAAGTATTTTATGAGGTCTTGGATATCTGACGTCACCATAAAAAACAACGACACACACAAACACCACAAACTAATAGAATTAAGCTTAAAAACTTTTAAAATAAGTTATGAACTACATTATTAGTATTTATCGTGTTGCTTTTATAAATCTTTGGCTTAGTATCATCCGTGTTCTTGGCAATGTCTTGTATCTGTACGTTACATAAATTATTATTATAGAAGAGTTCCCTGTTTCTATAGACGTATTTAGCAATACACACTTCTAGTATCTAGCTATAGACGATGAAATAAAGTACCTTGACTGGAACTGGAATGGCTAATGCTAGAATTCAAAGCAGATAGATAGCTGAAAGTGATTGTAATCTGCAGTGTATATACGAACAAACGTATGGGAGTTGAATTGAAGTAGGTTATAGTGTAAGTAGGGGCATCAGTGTGTATAAAATACGTAAGTCTAAAAGCATGGGTATATAGGGGTTAAGCACGTAAGGAGAATTCAGATCTTATATTATGTGCACTGCAGGCAGATCGTAACAGCCTCCATTAGCATTAACACTGACAGCAATACTGCAGCAGGCTTTATGTGAATAATTTCAGCTAACAAAGGAGCAGACAATAGCTCACTTTACTTCTACACATAAAAACCACAAACCAGTGTCACCTGCATGGAACTACACTGCATTAGATTAATATTATATGCACTAGAATAACCCTGTGAGAGAAATACGGATAGAGGCATGCATGCAAACAATATTTTATTGATGCTAATTGGCATGCAAAGACGTACATGCAAGAAATATATCCTCCTCGTACAAAGAACCTCAAAGTCAAGTGACGTGAGTCAAAGTCAAATCATACTTAATGAGACCAAACAACTTGCCCTGGTGTAGCATCTTGAGGCTTTAGCCAGGTGCTTTGCTTCGAATATTTTTATTTCTTTATAAGCAGCTGAAGGATTATTTCATTCTTTTTAACTCTTCTGCAAAAAACAGAGGCAGCCAGTCAAACCCCTACTTAAGTAAGTCAACTAAGGAAAATTAAACGCAATTAATTCTGTTACACGATTAGAGAAGGCTGTAAAGGTATTACCTAGATACATTTGCATAATTCACATGTGTAGATATCCTTTGTATTCCTTATGTAAGATTTGAAGATGTGCAACGTTGAAAAAGTTGAGTTTTTATTAAAAAGTCAATGCAAAAATATTGGGGTTATGGTTACTTTTAACAGTATTCATCTACAATAGGTTCAATTTTTTCCCTGATATGTGAGACACAGTATTAGCATACTATAATGTAAAATCGTCATGTACAGTATTCTTTATTCATTAATTGATTTCAAAGAAACAATCAATAATATCTAGAGCAGGAGCAGACGAAGAGCCCATGTAATGCTTAACCTATCACGAAACGTTCTAGGAATTGCTTAACAACTCCCCATACACCTACAAGGGTCAAATACATACTAAGTGTTTAGTAAACCTACGTTTTATATATCTACTTATGTAGGTATATGAATGTAATGTATTACTGGTACCTATATTGTTACATTAAATACAGCCCTTCAATAATATAAGTGCTAGTAAGAACCGTATCTTTGCGTGTTTGTTTCGGTCTTGAGGTAATTGATCAGTAGGTTTCTGTGAAACATGAGAACTTGATAGCGTCTTGTAGTCCAATTGAATTTGTGCGATACCTTAGCCAGGGCTCATTATCGTCCTTGTTACTTTCCGCGTTTGTATTTCGGAGAAAGATAGAAAAAATAATTAGGAATTCTTTTCGGGTGGGTGGAAAGGCAAAGAATATAATAGAACTGATTGTGATTACATTTACGACACACCATACGCATACCCACCACTACTCAAGAAGAAGTAGGTTTCTCATCCGATAAACACAACGGCTTTGTGTAAAAGAGAACCTTGTAATGCGGCTACACTCTTTGCCTCACTCTCACTCTATAGCGCTCTTACCGTAACAACCACAAAAGTTATAAGACAAAATTGTGATATATTGTGGGGTCACTGATGTACTTTTGGTTTCAGTTAACTATCACCAGTTTTATATCACAAGGGAACATGAACACAACATGAAGGGGTCCACTATATAGTAGCTATATAGGTGTATTAGAACAACCATACAGAAATGCAGGATGAAGAAAAAGATACACATAATTACATTGCCACCACACTCCCTCTTTGCCAGTATTTGTATCATGGTGCAGTAAAGTACACCCTTGCCTTGTTTTGTCTCTGTGTGTATTCTATGTCGATTCTATACCTTTCATCTTCCGTCGGTGTATATACCTAAGTATGTGGGCTGCCGTAAGTATATCCGTGTGTTAAGAGTCTGAGGAAAGGAAATCTTCCATAGAATCCACCATGTGAAACTCTCAAAGGGCTCATTACATCACATCATTCATTTTCTCAAAATGAAATGAATGCTCTCCAGATTTTCGATGAGTTCCTTCTTCCAGAACAAGTTACAAGAGTCATTGGAAGCAAACCAAGCGACGACGTGTTCCTCTTACGTATGTTCTAAGTGAAGCTCTCACAAGTCAAAAAAGACAGTTGAACCTCAATCTTAGTCCTTGTTTGAAACGTGCATGCACTATTTTTTCCACAAGGAATTTGTTATTGTTCTATAAGAATATATTATATGTACTAAACGAGACAGTAGGTACATGCAACATCATTACATTGCATTGCAATAGAATATTGTGTAGGAAAATAAAAACGAAACATTCAGTCAGCCTTAACCTTCTCTCTCAAGTCTAATAATATTGTGCTGGGTTGTTTGTGACTTGTAGTTTTGGTAATTCAACGTTGTTTGTCAGCCGTATCCCATTAAGATTACAGAGTATAGAGAGAAAACCTCATAATTACTCTAAATAGCTCTGTTCAAAACTAATTTCCGAGTGGGTCTACAAGCACAATAATGCTTATTTATGTTGTAGCCCACAAACAATCTCAAAATCCCAGAAATGGACTGCACATAATGTTTGCACCCCACTTGTCGTGTTACTGTTGATGTTCAGGCTCATAAATAACTTCTATTGCTCATCGTTACACACACAACACATACACAATCGACATATACGACAAAAATCTTTGCTTATCTTCAATTTATTATCTTTGCTCGTTTCGTTCGTTCGTTGCAAAGGCGATTCTCTTCTTCTTCTGCAGTTTCTTATTGTTGTTCCACTAACTTTCAAACTTGTATGGTGTATTACACGTATAACTATACCTATATAGAAACATAACCATCTTATGTGTTATATGGCCTCTCCCAGCCTACATTTTATGCAGCTCTTAAAAACTGCACCATCATCATTTTACTCCTTTAGCTTTGTTTGTCTCTATCGAGTTGGCTATAAATGGGATGCGACTACACAGAACACAAAAAATGTGCACGAATTCTCAGTGCACATAAAAACTTGTAAAGACCACGATGCTTCAACCCAGAACCTTAACAAGAACTGAAGAAAATACCATTAGTTATTATCTGCTTGTACAATACCGTTGTTCATATTTGCACTATTATTACTACGATGACATGCACTACAACAGAAAAATATATTGCATTTATACATATACATATACGACCCATTAACTCTCATATGGTATAACAGTTATAGCCAACTATTGCCATTTCAAAACTACATGTACAAAGTGTGCCTAACTAACTGTGCACTTATACACACAATACAAAGTACTTGCAGTTGTTAATAAAAACCTTGTATAGATAAAAACCTTAAGTTAAGTGACATTGCTAGGTATTTTCCATTTAGTCACTGAAAAGACAATTTCCCTATAGACGTTTCAAATTCCGATGCAAGAAAACATTATGGAAAGAAATGACATGTTCACAACTGTGAGTTGGCCCTAAAAGAACAATTTTATGTGGCAACAACAAGCGCATCACATCACATCACTTTGTCGT
>JAQFYB010007654.1:0-10580 GCA_034694085.1 Pogonognathellus longicornis
TTGCCGGTTCGAAATCGGTTCGAATATTGCCGGTTCGAAATCGGTTCGAATATTGCCGGTTCGAAATCGGTTCGAATTCGATACATGTATAAAAAATCCTGCTCGGTTCAGTTCGAAAACGAGCCGGCTCGAACAGAATCGAACCGGCTTGGTTCGTTGCCACCTCTACTACGTTGTGAATCGTAAATTTCGTAAACTGACGAACTGAGATATGATTATGATATAGATATTGTGATTTAATGTGTCATTGTATCATGAGAGTAATGGAAAGAACATGAACGATGATAAAAACTATTTGTTTACGAAAATTCCGGAAGAATGAAACAGGATGAATGCCGGTTTCCTGTTCCTGTCATATATTCTTGCTTTATACCTATAGAGTAATAAAACGGATACAAGAGTAATTTGTCTTAAGCTTTAACATTATTTATTATTTATTTTCTAAAAAAGACGACCAGAGACACATTGCATGTACTATATACGTACGTATCATTATATTTTGTTTCCATGTACTTGTATAATGAAGTTTTGGCACATAATTATTATTGTGATTGTATTTGTGGGTTCCACAGATGGTAAAATTGGTGACTCAATTGGCTTTTGCTTTATGGGGTCTTTTACTTTGTGGATCCTTCCTTTACGCGGGCAAGCGGGTTTTGGGTGTTTTGGGAAGTAGCGGCGGTTCCACTGAAGGGTCTTCTTTAACCAGCGCTACAAACGATAAAGGTACATTATATCAAAATCTAACACTACATGTATGTTACTTATTACTATGTACTACTTACATTTCCCTACTATCCCTACTACCATAGCTTTCGCCTGTATTAATGCTACTACTCATGGTGAAAGTATTATCTACCTAACACTTTATTACTACTACATAGATACTCTACGAACTTATCTTCAACTAATTTACTGACGTACTTATTGTTAGCACACAGCAAGTTCAACAAAAAGTTTCATTAGTTGCTGCTATTAGCGAGTATTGCGAAGGTATTTTCCTCAGATGTGTTAGAGAAATTGTTTTCACTAGATATGAAGTAAAAACATGTAGAGCGGCACAAAGGGCTGTTCTGCTTAAAAGTTTGTTTAACGTTTCCAACGAATTACGTAAGTTCGTCAAACTAAAGCTTATTACTTAGATGTTAGATATTAAAGTACTACAGACAGAAATGTAATTTTAAATGAATGTGCGGCGAGGTGAAAACATAGTGAAATGCATGAGAAAGTATAGTGGGGCTATGAGTGTTAAAAGTTAGAAGATGTACAATATGAATAGAGCACTTCATACAGACGCACAATTATAATTAGTATGGTGTACTGTAGACAAAGTTGATTTGTATTTAGTGCATAAATGGAGAATGAAGGGAAAGTTGAGTAGAATCTGGCCTTTATTGTCTGAAAGTGTGACTTTGAATGTTTTGTCCATTAGAGCGAACTTTGCTTTTGCTTCTTCGACTGACACGACAACTAATGAGAAATGAAATGGAAATATAATGAACAAAAGTTGATAGATAAAGTGCACAAATAATAATATGATAAAGCATTTTCAAGCTGTCTGCGCTCGCAGCATAATTTATCTTACTCCAGTTGTCGTCTCCTAAAGTGTGGGGTAGGAAGGGAATCACACTGCTACGCTACTCTCCGATTTCTTCGCATCAACACACTCCAGAAACTCCAGATACATTAGGTACGCTATAAATAGATCTTATAGTTCCAGAACACAGCGTCAGACATTAGAGATAAAGATACATGATCTCCCAACAGAAACAGAATTCAAGAGGGAGAGAGGGGCAACAACTTTGACTTGGCTTTAAGCTGATTTTCGCGAAAAAGCTCTTGAAGAGGAGGACGTGACACGACGCACAAACTGACAATAAGAGAATGTCATTTCGTTCGATTCAATGGAAACATCATTCCGCATTGTCTTTACTTTTGAATTAGTTGCTTTACGGAGAAAGACACTACTTCTAATACCTATAATATTATGTTTCGACCTTTTATTCATATTCTACGTTATACTTATTATATTACTTAAGCACTAAGGCTATGTTGTCTTCATGCTCCTTAATAAACAAGCAGAAATAGAAATGCCGTATTCTTGTGATGTGATTATGTAAGTTTGACATAATTCTATACACATCATCATTTAACTGTAAGTCATACATAATTAGCTAATTTGTACGTACCCACAACCTACTATGAAAAGAAGTGTGAAGTGATGATCGTTGTTCTTACTTTCTTACATTCATGATACTACACGGACTCGCTAATGGAGTCGAAATTTAGGTTACTTAAACTCAGTCAGCTATAGAGGAGTTACTTTTAAAACTTTGCTGTACTATATTGTTAGTATTTGTTAGTCACCTTCTACTGTTGGCGGATTCTAGAGATGGTATAAGCAAGGCTTATAAGGTTTGGTATAAGTGTACACATGTATTTTGAGATATGTGAATTTTTCTTACCTTCAAAGGGATAGCCAATCTGTTTGGGATGGGGCTCCTGGCACCAGGTCAAAATTTGGCATCTTCCCTAACAGCGGCTTTGGCCCCTACTTTACTACAGGGATCTGGTTCGTCTTCCATGAATCCGAAAATCAAAATTACGGATGAAAATGATAGAACCGTGTCTGTTGCTTCAGACTCTTCTCGTCTGAATGAAACCAGTAAGTAAACAATTTGTCGTAATACTCTAATAAACCGTCCATTTTCAGTAAACCGTATTACGGTTTACTGAAACGGTTTAATAGTGATTTTACGGTAGTTAGGAATTTTAAGGTTTGGTCTGCCCGAATCATATATTATATGAATCCCGATTTGCTTAAAGTACTAGAGCAATTTAGAATAGCATGTGAACATAATAATAGTATTAATAGGTATATATCGGTGATATTATTATTAACAAAATGAGAAGGTGCTTGAGATTTGTTGCCTGCATAAGAATGAAACATGAAAGGATGGTTGCATGAAACCACCCTTTATTTTACAACCTTTTTTAAATTGCTATTTTTTAAATAAAATTAAAGATGAAACTGGAACTACGACTACAAATTCAAGTTGTGGAGGATCCAATCCGCAGTCACAAAATGCCAGTGGCCGTCCATCAGCTCCTATTCCAGGTCCGTCGTCCTCAAAATCTTCAATGAATAATCCTCCCAGTGCAACACCTTCAAATGCAAATAATGGTAGCCCTGTGAATGACACTCCGCAGGCCAATACCGGGTCAGGACCTGGTGGTAGCAATTACGTCCGACCACCAAGTCCAGTTTTGCCACGTAGAAAGAGTAGTGGTCCGGGTATGAGAGGAGGCCCATCGTCCATAGGTTCTAGAAGACTTAGTCTCAATCGAAGAGACAGTGGGGTTAATGTTCCTCCTGACTCATTGCCAACTGGAGGTAGTGACAAAGAATGTAGAAAAAAATCTTTGACATGGTGTGAAATCGAAAAGGACGGCAAATCTATAATAGAATTAGATGGCTCGTCCAGAGATAAAAGAAAGTCTTCGAGAAAGTCCATAGAAAACAATACGTACAATACTAATGCCAATGATATCAACAGTGACAGGTAACAAATAATTCTTTAATAAATAATAATAACAAACAATAATGCTTCATAAAATTGCCCAGAACTCTTTAACATCTAGCATTGATCTTCTAATCTTAATTTTACCCTAAATGTAGAAAAATGTTTATATTATAAGTGTTTTTTTACACTATGAAGTTGAACGTTCATTCAACTCCAAAGTGTCCAAAGCGAAAATAAAATTTACTTACCGTGAATACACATTTTATACGTATAATTAAACATATAAAAAGATTTTTGAAATAAATGTTATTTTCTTATCTATAAACTTAAGTTTTTTTAACAAACTCGCTATTAAAGTGTGCATGTTTGTGAGCCTGTAACATACTAACATACATACACATATAGGCAGAAGTACATTAAATAATAAAACTTTTAAATCATGTGAATTTGCTTGGTGGGTTTAAAGGAATGGGGGTGCTGGAACTGAAAGTTTGCTCAGCAGTGGAGGTCCCGATTACACGCTGCAATCCATCTTGTCTCATATCGCATACGTCAATCAAACGGCACTTGATTATCGGCTCAGCCGTAAACTCTCTAGAAAAAATCAGGTTTGTCTCAATTCTCTCAATGCATAGAACACCTATCTTTTAATGCGATGATACTGACATACATTCTCATTTAATACTAAATGCATTTAAACAGAAAATAAAATGTGTAAAACAGATGTAAGCAAGTAGCGTCAGTTGATGGGGTGTTTTGAGAAACTTTTTTGGGTACCTTGGGACACTTTTGGGAGTAACCATTGTTTACATACGTATAATAATATTTTTCTAATCTCCCCCCCCCCTGACCCCCGCCCACACCCCTACATCAGCAAGTGTTAATATTAATAGTGTAGTAGATACGCGTATAGTCCAGTCTGGGAAAAGTGCACAAACGAACAGACGTCCAGACTGACAGACAGATCATTTCTAGTACGTATCTGACGCTACTTAATAATACAACTTCACTAACAGATTACAAATAAACAACGTAACAATTTTAATCTTGAAAATTCGAATACACACTAATAAACATAAAGAATGCTTCAGCACAATGTTCCAATTTAAAATTACACAAAACACCAATTAAATTACTTTTATCATTAATGTTATATCAACAATACATTTGTAGGAGTGCATTAAAAACTACTGTGAGAGACACTGGTACTGTGAGTGAAAGATGGTGATTCAGTATAGGAAGGTTCACCTCTGCTAGGTCAATTAGATTCTTTAGGTGTTGTTACTAATTCGTTCCTCGTCGGATTGTATTCGTAACTAATTTCATGCGTCGTTAACTTCAGATTCATCAGATGATTCGTATTCACTTTTCTACATACACATTTCAAATTATGTACATATATTATTATTAATATAATACCAGCATTAAACAATAATAAGTAAGAAACAAACTTGTACCGTGGTAATGACAATATTAATTGCCAAATCGTCGTTTTTCGCAAACATATTAACAGTTTCTTCATCAACTTTAAAGCGTTCAGGGTCTCCCAAAGCGTTTTTTTCTTGAATGGACTTAGGTACCGCTTCCCAAGATAATCGTTTATTTTTTCCATTTAAAGCAAGCCTGAGAAAAATTGTATCATAGAACATATAAAAAGTTTTTTAATGCGTGTAAAGGCATGAAAACAACTTTCGAATTTCATGTGTTTTTTCTCTTTTCGCACCTGTACGCAAACTTTTTGGCTTCGCTAATAGATCCAACTATTAAAGCAATGCCATCAAACATTACCCGATCATCTTCAACTCTTTTTTTAAACACAATCAAGAATGTTTTTCCATGCGCTTCTTGTAACATTATCCAGTCAGCGGGGGCAGAAATTTCAACTCCTGCAGCCAAAAATATAATATCTTGCCCTAGAAGAATAGTAATTACTACTTAGAATTCATGCAATTTATTTTTCCCCCGTAAATATTTTCAATCTGCATATATATCACCAGAATGACGCTAATGTTCACAAGCTTTTCTGCCTTTATTGCATTTATATAATCCTTTACTATTTCATATTTTTAAGATACAAACAGTAGAGTTTATTTAGTTTTTATCCAATCAAATCGGCAAATAAAATATTTAGTCACATACCAGTCAGTTTGGTGACTTCGCTATGGTTTTGAATGATATGGTGTGACACATCATTTATAGAACCTTCCCATCGACAACTACCTCGACTGCTTTTCGGTAAGGGACACCGAATTAACTTAAATGTGCAACTGGTTTCATGAGTCGCTTTAAGTGAAGAATGAAGTTTCTGTGGGCATCCAAAAGTAGAATATTTGCAAGGGAAAGAAATTAATGAGGAGATTTTTTCCAATGCCATGTTACGAATTTCATCTGCAATTATAAATATATTATAACATAAAAATACATAAAATTATGAGTACCTAATAATAATTAATAGACCAACATTCATAACATATAATATTCAGTATTCAACTGTGCTTGCGGTTAAATACATTATCATTTTTTGAAGTAGAACCTTAATGGTGAATGGTTTGGAACAATTTACAAATATCTAGCCTATTTTTATCTTTGTAATGTTTATGATTACTAGTTTACCCATAGGTTGACGACAAGAAGGACACGAAATATACTGCACATTATCTTCATCAGACTTGGAACATTTAACACGACATTGTGAACAAATGATATGTCCAGCTTTACATTGATGAATGGGAGGTAAAGCATAATCAAAGCAGATAGGGCATTCAAATACATTTGCCAATAAATTGCTTGAAACGCTTGGATTGTCGTCCTCTTCTTGTAAAAGTGATGAACGAACTTGTGACATTTTCATTCTCCGTTTCATTGACCCTTTTTCACTACGTTTCTTCATTTTTCGGGGCAATAACTCGTTCCGTCTTACGTTGACTCTCTTCTTGCACCCCAAAAGTTTAAATGCAAGTCGCACTCTTTTCCGCTGATATGAGATGGAACTTAGAACCTGCAAATATTATTAGATTTAAATTATTATGATACTTTTTACTAAGTTAACTCAGAGTTGAGAGTTGGATTAAGGTCTACACTACAGTGACTACAGTCTACACAAAGTTGATTTCTTAAATCATCATAATATTATTTTAAATATTATTTTAATTTAACTAACCTTCTTATTAATTTGATTGCTGTGTCGCAACGATGACATGTGTGTTGAATTGAACTAAAAAGATAGTGATTGACAAATGATGTTCGCTAATTACTTTATTGTGTCAATCTGTCAATTAATGACTTAATTTAGATATTTAGAAGGAGGAAAACAAATTTTTCTGAAATCAAGATTTGTGTTGAGTTACAATTCGAAATTCCCTTCAACCTTCCGCTGTCTTTGTTTACATGTTTCTTTGTTTACAATAAACTACAAACACAAAGCACAATCCTTATTATGGTGCCTTATGCAATAGTCGTTCATTTTGATCATTAGATCGGAAGAGGACTCTATCAACCTAAAATAATCTGAATTACTAATAAAAATTACAAATAAGTTGCAGAATCTTTTGAGACTTTAATCCATTCAATAATAAGAATAAGACTATGACGAAACGAGAATCGAGAATGAGATTTCAAGTTCAAGTCATCAATCATAAATCATAATACATCAGTATAAAGAAATGGATGTGCAAACTAAAACTACTCTATTTAGGTTCTTTTATATGAGAGACTCACTCAGACTCATCACTCTCAGACTGAGTGAGCCAAAATTGTATGAATGGAATTGACTGACAGCTATAATATTTAGTTTTACACGAAGGGAGAATTGGGATCACAAATTATGTATGGTGCGCGTGTACAGTTTACATACCTAGTAGGTATATTGAAAAATAGTGAAAATACAAAGAATTAATGAAATTCAGTAATATGAATTATTTATTATTATTATCTATGAATGAGTAACTATAATGTGATGCTTGTATTATTGTGTGGTTACAGGTACACAAGGTGATCAAATATACATCAATAACTGCAATACTAGGGGTGCTTCTTTGTATTGGTGAACTGATTCGCATTTTAAGTCCTTACGGAATATTCGTTTCTACATCTTCTCCATCACCGTGGCCATGGTTTGCTCTTCAAACTGTATGTCGAACAATTGAGTTCGCTATGGGAGCCACGGTGGCCAATATTACCAAACAACCTGTCAATCGTCCTCATCATTACGCCTACTCCATTCGCCATAAACATCATCATCACAGAGAATCCCTTTACTTGTAAACTACCCATCTTCCTTCTTCAAAACCGCATCATATTGGCAATTAATTATAATAAAATATGAATTACGATACTTACTACCTGAATGAATACCTTGATTTTAAATATGTATTAATATCTGTAGTACGACATACAGCTACATAATTTTAATTAAACGTAAAACTTAGCGCAACTACATACTATTATGTATAATATAAAATAAAAACCTACATTATATTAGAAGTAGATGTACCATAATTGATAGCTGTAGGTAGGTTACTGCGTACATGTGTGTATACGCACGTATAGATACTATGTACATGTGGGTAGATGCATGATATAATATTAATGTAATGATAAATGGACAATTTATATTGATGTAGATGATTAAAGGTAAAAACTATTAATAAGTACCTAAGTACCTCGTGTACTAACCATGGTGTACCTTGATAGTTATAGTGTGGGACTATATATTTTTATTCTCAAAAGTATCACTCTTTTAAAACCATTGTGTATTTTCGGAGTGATATTAACATTGATGCGTTCATTCAATTACTTTATTTAAACAACGTATCTGGTTTATTTTATTTTATCTACATGTATATGTACATGCGGTTTAAAATTCTCTATATAAATTCAACCAAATTGTACCCATTTATAATTTCTAAATGTCATTAATATTGGCTTCCCTATTGACATAATTGGTCTCTTAGCTATTCTGGATATGAATATTAATATTGGAGTTATTATGCTGTGGGTGTATGTACTACACAGTAACTTGTATTTTTTATTAATAATAATAATACTTTCTACCGCATACCAGACTACACTCACTACACCCCAGAATGTGCGTGTTCCAAGTACAGGTTCTATATAAATATTATACGTACAATTGTAACCGTATGAGTTTCATGAGACATGCCAAAATAGTGAAAGATAGATGTTAAAATATTAAATGTCTTTGTGAATCGAATCGAATCAGTCAAAGCGAGTAATTTTAATGGTGAAGAAAGTCGCTTCCAAAGGTGTAGCTTATAGCATAAAATAAACCATCAAGTTGATTATTTATTTTCTTATTTATTTATGTTTAAACTTTAAAGTGACACTGGTATATGAGTTAGACTTTTAGAAATATTTTATGCTGTATTTTAAGCATTAAATGAATTAATGAATATGAAATAATGCGACGAAGATATTATGTCTAATATGCAAATGTTTTGTGCGCAAATAATAACTAAAATCAGAAGGTGAGGAGAAAATTTAGTTTCTCTACAGCTTAGAAATAGACAAAAAGGTTTATGCTTTATAGTACCTATTGAAAATTAGCTTATATAAATTAAATGATGAATTAGTGCTTGCCTATTTTAATTTTTCTACAGTACATTACTCTATACTCAAAAATAAAATTATACTTCTAAAGACTTTGACTGAAGCTGATCTGAATGATCTGAAGTTCAATAATTATAATCTACCACCTTATTGTGGTTGTGCATCTGTAGAAAGCAATAACAGTAAAAATTTGGTATGTATTAGAGCGTCTAACCCAACCCGAAATCCTAAGGTTGGCCCAGACCCAACCCTATGCACTGTGAGCAAGAATCCAATTTTTTACGACAGAAAGGCGATATTCCAACGTAAATTTACATACAATTTACACCCTTAACCATGTATACGTTTCAAACGATGAAAATATAAAACCTCACACAGCCTCACAACTCAAATTAATTTTAGAATAATTTACATAATCTATCCTCACTTTTATCTCCCTTATCTCCTTTATCTCCCTTATCTTAGTTGCGAAAATTTGGCGGTTTGGTAGATGTAAACGTTTGAAATTTTTAATAAACCAAGTACTAGTAAAATAGAACCCGTGGCTACGTCAGGAATTGAACTGCATAATATGACCATTAGAGTTTTTAAAAACTCCAGGGGTGCCCTTAATGACAAGATTCAAGTGATATGGGAAGACGACCACCGGACCACCCCGGTTACCCCAAAATTCAAACCCCTTATCATAACTTGCATCTTCGAGAGGACGGGGATGAGGGGTATCACTTTTGTTATTGTATACTCCACCTAAAGAAGTCCTAAACCTTGCATATTGTGTCATTTGCTTTTCCTATAAATATGTTGGAAATGGGACCGCGCTTCGGGGCTAGTACCTAGACTAATTTGAAAAAGGTATATTTTTCCTTTTCTTATTGTAATTAGCAAATGTGGCCATGGATTATATTAGAAAACTGGGCAGCAGATGAGTCCTTCTTTACCTGCTCTGGCTGGCACATCCGAGCAGATCAATTAATAACATTGAACTTGGAAACCGAAGGCCGACAATCTTGTGGCTTAATATATAGATACCAATTTTTTTAATTTCGAGTTTTACAACCAAAAACTTTTATTTTATGTAAGAAAATATTACAACACATGTTAAAAAGAGATTCTGGGTCAATTTAATTAGCAGCAACATTGTTGTCGCAAAAAATTGCATTCTTGCTCACAGTGCTATGGAGTTAGGGTTGGGTTCGGGTCATGCAATTACTAAGGTCAACGGGTTGTGGTCGGGGTAAAAAATTGGCGGATTGGGCTGAGAAAAATTGTTCGTGTTGCAAAATTTCGAATTCAAACGGTATTGTACTTCAAATCAGCAATTAAAACCAGTTTTTGGGATCACTTGCATGACATAAAGTACAAAAATAGTTAAATAGCCTAACAGACTGTTTAAACCTCCGATTTTATTAAAATGATTTGTTTTTATGCTTCTGGAGGTCATTTTTTAGAACAAAATAACTTTTATTCGACGAGCTTTCGATAAATTGA
>JAQFYB010007655.1:0-10579 GCA_034694085.1 Pogonognathellus longicornis
TTTCAATTTTATTTTGGACACCTTTTTAAATTTCCCACACAAATGACGTCAAACCCCGCCTCAACAACATGCCCTATTGAACATTGAACAGCACACAGTGCAAAGTTGCAAACTGCAGTCTTTTTCATCAAAGGGAAAAATTTGAGAGTTGGCGGGTTTTAGGTCGGATGACTCTGTTATAAATAAATTGTACATTCATTCATCTTTAGAATTTATTTGAATCCGCTGGTTGTAATAATTTTAATTTGTGTCAATGTCCAAGTGTGTCAATAAGTTGTCAATTTGCTGTTGCTGACCGTTCAATTAGGGAAGAAAACAATTGGCAGTCACTTGCAATGTCATTAAAAATCTCAAGCAATTCTTCAGTGATTTTATTTTAAAGGAAAAGTTTCACACAAATAAGTAATCGTGAGTATTGTATTTCATTTTACAGTGAACATTCAACATTTATTATGAATGTAGTTATTTAATATTTTGTTAAATCTTAGGATTTGTAAAGTCAACGGAAATGGAAGCGGCTGCTAGTCCTGCTGGAAATAATGAAGCTGCTGGTCCAGCTCCAATTCCTCAGCAGCAACAACCTCAACACCAAAATCAACAACAACAACAGCAACAACTGCAACATCCACAACAATCATCGTCAGCCACTGCACATGTTTCTTTTACTCAACCACTGGGAGACAAACCTCCGCGATGGCAAATGGATTTAATGATGGAAAAACTTCGTCTCAAGTCAAATCAGCTGAAACCGCTCATGGAGACAGCAAAAAATATTAGAACTGCACTAATGGTACACAAATAATTGTAGCATTCGAAATATGAATGCATAATTATAAGTCGACTACGTTGACTAGTCAGCTGATTTTGATTTCTGTTTTCCATTAAAAGGAACGTCGTTGCATTTTGGATCAGAATGACAAAGTACACTTGCAGAAATGTCTCGACTCCCTACAACAGTCAATCAAAGTTAATTCCCTTCAGAGTATGGTGGAACGGTTGGAAATGGTGTCCAGACAGCTGGGTTTAAAATTTACTCCGGGAGCAACGGGCAATGAGTGGTTTATTTCATCTGATATGTTCTACCTGGAACTCTTGATCGATCCATCAGGAGTTGTTCAGGAAGTCAAAATTCAACATGACGGCAAGTCAGAGCAGCAGGTGGGTAAAGTATCCCGGTATTTTCATTAATAATGTATCGCAGATAAAATGTTAGGAAGGAATTAATTTCTTTCTAGTGGATAATAACTAATTTATAATTACAGAGTTGTCCAGAAATGGTGGAATGTCTGAAACAAAACGATTTTTCTGACTTTACTGCACATTTGAAAGGGCTGGTGTCGATTTATTTGTTAAACGCTGACAAGAAAATTAAGAGCAAGGCATTTATAGCTCTCCAGGCTTTGGAAACAGATTTAGCCACAATGGCGACTACATATATGAATTGGAATGATGGAGAATTAATTGTAATGAAGTCGCTGTTGGGGCTTCTGCAACCTCGAAAAGGAGGTCACCCTGTGAAATTGATTTACTACATTTCCCCTTACGAATTTTTGGATGTGGCCAATAAGTGCACGTATCCCACAGATGTTCAAACTATCATTGATCGCAAACTTGGGACTGTGGCAACTGTTTCTATCCAAGCCTCGTCTTCACACAAATTACAAATGAACACAACGGTGACAAATATGCGAACACCGGAAGGAAAGAGTCTTCCACGCTATGGGACTCTGAACGCCACAAACAGCACAGCTCTTCCCGCTTGCTTTACCGTTAATTTGGGGAAAGCGATTCCAATGTGCAAGGAATTGCTCAAAGCCATTCAAACCACAACAAACATCCCCTGTTTCGATTTCACTAATCCCCAACCCATTCTCAGTCTTGTTACACATTATGTCTCTAATGGCACACTCGACTGCTCCAACAATCAAGGTCTCTTTGTGGTAAGTGGAACACACTTCACTCGTACAAATATTTTTAAGAGTAATAGTTTCAGTTTCAGTGTGAATTTTAATTTTATAGGCGCTGCCGGATCAAATGCATTGTTATTTCATGACGGAAACTCAGCAGCTGGAAGGAATTTATGTTTCGTCTATTTCTTTTACACTAGCCTCCCAGCTCCCTCAAGTCATTTCCATTCTAAGACAGCAGTTAACTTTCAACACACTCGTCGGTAGTTGTGTTCGTGTTGGAAATCAACCAGGTCAAGCTTTTTTTCCATTTTACAAAGTATTTTGGTCTTGGAGTCATTTCATTTTGAATTTGTAAATTGTAACCTGCAGAATCGGATCCGATTGTGTTCGAGGTAAATGCTTTGACACATCAGAATCTGGCTGTTTCATTTCAACATCCTTTGGACGATTCACTTGTGACACTTGAATTCGATCTGAGAGACGTTTCTCACCCGCAGTGTCGATTGCATGCAATTGCTAATGCTGCGGACATCATCCCGACTCTTGAAGAGCACGCTTGTAAAGTCGTTCAAAGGTATATTTCCAATAAATTCGTAAACAGACACTTTGGAATTAAATTACATAGAAATTGCGTTCAGTTTGTAAAAGAAGTCGTTTCTTTGTATTATGAATGACATTTGAATTTATGATTTAATTTAGGAGTATGTCAATTCCGATCACACTGCGCGCAGTTATTCGACGATGGCAAAGCATGAAATTGAAATCGGAACCTCCAAACCCTGACTATAGCGTTCCGGTAAATTCATTTAAGGAAATTCAGAGCAATGAAATATCGTGCGGGGCGGAGTCAGAACGTGTTCAACAACAACAACATCCAACCATAAATAATCCTGTGGCAGGAATGGTGATGATGAACAATCCAAGAATAACTCCTCCTCCTCCTGCATACACAATATCTCCCGTCAACAATTTTCAGCCATCAATGGACATGATCAATTTCATGAATCCTCTTTTTCAAAATTTCTCGAATCTCGGAGGTCTCACTCTTCAAAATTTACAAAATCTTCAGAATTTGTCTGGACTGAGTCCAAATATGATGATGAATATGAACATGCTCATGCAAAATCAAAATCCCAAGCCATCAATGTTGCTTGGCCTTTTGGATCAAGTGGGACAAAGGGGTCGACGAAAGAAGAGAAAAGCAACGACCGATTTGCCTCCGAATTCCATTCCAAGCACTCCCAGTCCACTTGGAAATCCGAATATGAGTCGTCCCAGTCCTTCCCCTTCTCCGAAAAGTCCCCGAATGATGAAAATGAGCCCGAAAAGACGTCCAAGTGAAAGTTCAGATATTTCGGAAAGCAGTGACCGAGCTCAAACTCCGTCGTCTTCAGCTATTGGAATGCTTTTGAACGAGTTAGGAATGGAAAATCCGGATCCTCGTTGGAACATTGACATTACACCTGTCACAAGTTCAAAAGAATACCTTGCGAGTAAATTGCTTGCAAATGCTGCCAATTCAATGACGACGGATGAAGACGAGCATGGAAAGAAAATGAAACACAATTTTCCCAAAAGAAGTATTTCTTTGGATCAAATGGACGATCACAATTTGCAGTCTCTTATCAACAATGTCGAAAATTCTGGTGACAACTTTAAGCCCTTGGTGACGCCCAGTTTGAGTATCACTCCAGTGTCAAATTCGACTTCGAACACCGTTAACTCTTTATTGGCTGCTATTCGTCCAGGAATTGAAATCATTCCTTTGCCGAATCCAGTATCCATTCCAAATACAATAACAGTCACTCCAATTTTACCAAAAATCGGGGAAAACAAGAAATCAGTGAAGAAACCTTTCGATGACAAAAGACTCGACAAGAAGAAAAAGGATTATTATTTAGAAAAGAAAAAGTCACCAACAACTCTCACAACGTCCACAACAACTACAACGTCGTCCACAACATCCTCAATGAAGAAACCCAATTCTCCGAAAAAGGAAAATAACAATTTTCCCAATTTACCCTCATCTTCCCCTTTAACTTCCACAACGTCTACTTCTCCAAAAGTCGCGAGTCAAGGAAAACCCAGTGTTTCCACGCTCAAATCTGTTTCATCCGCCGGTTCTCCGAAATTCAATCCTGAAAGCACCTTGAAAAAATTAAAAGAGCGGAAATTCATGGGATCGGCAAAAATTGCCAAAAATCTTTCAAGTATTCCATCAGGAGCATTGATTCCGAATGCGGCAATGCTGCCCGCTTTAAAAGCTCTGAACGATTGTCAACTGTCTCTAATGCCCAGCCTCATGAAAAGCGAATACTCCAATTTTAAAGCAGCAGACATTATGAAGAATGTAATGGACAAATGCGTCTCAAATTCAAACTCAAATTCAAACTCATCGTCGTCGTCTTCTTCGAATTCATCATCGTCTGCAGCGGCAGTTGCTGCTGCGGCAGCCGCGCAAAGAAAAAAAGGGACGGGTTTATTGGCGGTCATTGACAAACTCAAAAGTCAACACGTGGAAACAGAAATCGGGAAAAAAGAGTTGAGCAAGTTGGATTACTTGAAAGCGTCGTCTGCAATCACCACGGACGTTCTTCAGCAAAAGAAAATATCTGCGGGAGGTGTTGGTGGGGGCGGAAATGGGGGCGTTAGTGGAGGCGGCGGAACTGGGGGAGGAAATAATGGAAGTGGGGGTGGTAGTGGAGGAGGTGGGGGAGGTGTAGGTGGTGGAGGAGGAGGAAACGGTCCCACAACAAATCCGGAATACATGGTGAAGCCCGGAGGTCAAGGTTTGAAGCTAACAATAAATAAAACGAAAATGTCTCGAGAAATGTCGAAAGACAAAAAGGGACTCATCAAAGGACTCATGAAGAAATCGATGGCGAGTCCAATGGGCAGCAGTGGCCTCAAAATGCCGAACAAATTAAATCCTGTGAAAAAGAACTTGAAGGACTTGAAAGACATGAAAGACATGAACAAAAAACAATTGCCACGAAAAGAGAGCGACGAAATGGATTTAACAAAGAAATTGTTTATGCCTGGAGCAGTTCGAAGTTTAGAGTCGGGAGTTTTTGATGGACCGAAATTTGATTCTAATTTCCAAATCCCGAAAAAGTCTCGCAGTAATTTAGCGTTGGACGGATCAAATTTAACTTCCAGCAGCAACAGTAACAATAGTTCCAGCAATTCCAGCAGCGGAGTTTCTCTCACATCCATGTCATTAATGTCCAACTTAACGACTATGACAACAAGTGGATCAATTACCAGCAGCGCATCCCTCAAAGCTGACATGAGTATCAAAGATAACAAAAATTCTCCGGAAAAAATGGACTCGGATTTACCAGACTTGGAAATGATGGTGGAAATGTCACAAGACAAATTCGGATCTGGGAAAGAAGGCAAAGAACCTCCTCTTTTGGAGGAAATGGTGAAACTAAATTCAGAGCCGGACTCAACAACTGTGGAATCGACCAAAGGTTCAGATTCCCAACTGAACGAAGGACAAAGTGGGAGTTCTTTGGGGAATTCATCAATCACCTCCAGTTCTCGAATGAATAATTCTTCTAGCAACAATAACAGCGGAAATAACTCGGGTGGAAATTGTTCAAGTGGAATATTGGAAATCAATTCGAATTCGAACAATAATATCAGCTCCATTTCCAACAGCGTCATGAACTCGAAGAATTTGACATCTAGCAGCAGTGGACAAAGTTCCCACTGCAATTCAATCTCTACGTCATCAAATTCAACAACAATTCCTGGAGGAATTCCAATGCCGCCAAATCCATTGTTGTCTGCCCCCACCTTGACATCCTTTGCTCTTCCAACTCCGTCCTCAATTTCTTCTTCCCTCTCTGGAACTCAAAATCAAACTCAAGAACAAGAAATATCTCCAGAATCCCCAGACCCTCAAACCGCTCAACAACCAGATGAGCTGATGATGAATCCAGCAACAATTCCAACCACACCACAACAACCGCCTCCAAAAGAGAGTCCTCCCGTTCCAACTTCTCCATCCCCCAGTCCGGACGAAGATCAATTGGTGATGGACCTCCCTTCAGAAAGCGTGAAAGAGGATTTAATGGGAGGAGGGGGAGCTAGCAGCAGCAACTGCAGTGCACCTCCGCCTGTAGAAAATGTAGCCATGCCTCCACCACCTCCCCCAGAAGTGCTGAGCAATCCTCTGACGTCATCAACAGCTTGTTCTCCACCTACCTCTCCAATCGTAACCGGAAACACGATTCCGATTGTGTCTGTCCACATTGTTCATTCACCTCAACCTAATTCTCCGGCAACTTTATTGCGAAGTCCTCTGGTTGTTCAGTCGCCTCATTCCTTGTCGCACGCCTCGTCGCCCTACGCAATCGACGATGACCTCATGGACGAAGCTCTCATTGGCACAGGCAAATAAATCCAACGCTCCACACCCGACTTTATTTCTTTTATTCTCATTTTCTTAACACTGCGATTTAGGAGCTCACTCAGTGCAATTATTTAAAATAAGAATTGGAATTTTTAAATTAAACGCTGACAAAAACAAAGTGTTGTAGTGTGCTTGTAGTAAACAAGAAAAAGTGTGTGTTTATAATGTGACTTTTTTGTCAGTGTTAAAATTGTGAAACTAATGTTAGTGCAGCGAAAGTTGTGTTTTGTGTCATTCTTCTTGTTTCAAGACATTGCAAATTAATTCGTTAAGTTCATATTTTATTTATTGTCTGTGGATTTTTTTGATCTTTGATGAATGGTATGTTTAGTGTTAACACCTGTAAAAATGAGTGTATCGTCATAAATGGCAATTGGTGACAAAATAAAATCGGAGGATATTGTTGCTTACAAAAATAACTGTAATTGTGTCAGAGTGTAGTTGTCCTTGTAAATAAACGGCGAAATTCAAACATTGTCTTTCTTCTTGTTCATTTTCATGCAGTATTAATTTTAATTTTGTCTCATTTTGTCAGCAAATAATTTTACAGTCAACAGTTTCTACAGACTTAAATTAATTTGATTATTAAATATTTTTCATACAAGAATTATGTCGCAGGACAATTCGGGAGTAATTTTAACTGTGCGTTTGATTCGATCTTTTGAACATCGGAATTGGAGACCTGTGGTTTTACAAAATGTAGATTTGCAGAGCACTACGGAACAACTAATTTCTGTCGTTCAGACCCATTTGAAAAACTCAAGCCTTCCGCCACCCTTTAAAAACTTCAACTATGACACTTTGAAGGTATGTCAATCTTTTCCAATAATAAAAAATGAAATACTGACTTAAAAGCCCTAACCCGAAAGAAGGAAGAATAACAATGCCATGAACTATGCTGTATAGTATTCTATGTGTACATTGTAAAATAATTCGTCCTCCCTAAGGGCGTATCTAGAAATCTATTTCGGGGGTGGGGCAAAATCAAACAGTAATCGCTCAAAATATTTTACAAAAGGCCAAAGTCAACATAAAATGCTAAAAAATGCTTCTATGTGTAGCGCTAAATCTATTTGTAGAGCTAAATCTATGTGTATCGCTATTTCTATGTGTAGCGCTTTTCTATGTGTTAGCCCTAAATTATAGCTTATAACATTAGTAGATTACGTTCATACACAGGGTAGGTATTAGGAATAATAGCAAAAATGACTTGTTAATATATTAATAGGCTACCTACCCGTGTTAAAAGTCCCAGGTGGCGCTCACTGTATGTGTAGAGCTAAAAAATTTCACGATGTTTTCGCCTTTTACCAGTATAATATTTTTTTGATTTGGGGGGGGGGGGCAATTGCCGTTTGCTATCTCCCCCTGTCTACGAATATGATCCTTTCCCTCATTTAGAATCAAGACGTCAACATTAAGTTATTTGACATTTTTCAAATTGCAGATTGAGTACCAGCCGTTTCAATTTAAGACGAATGATCCTCTTATCAACCAATCAAACGATGAAACTCTCATTTTGATCGAAGGACGCTCTCTTCAATCGCAAAATATTCAAAATGAAACTGAAATATCTTTTTTCAAGCTGCAAGATTATATGGCGTACAAGGAGAAAAATGCCAATACGCCGACTTAGCAAAAATGGAAGGAGAAATAATGAATGTGATTATGTGAAAGGCACAGTGAGTTTATTGTTTATTTAAGTCAAAGATAATTTTGTCATGTGACATCCAGTGGCGCATTTAGGGAAGGGGGTTGAAGCCCCCCACCCCAAATTTTTGGACTCGATAAAAACAGGTTTCTCCCAAAGTACCAATAAAGAGTATATTTTTGCCGCAAAAGTGCAAAAAATCTCAAAACTTTTCGTGCTACGCGCGATTTACTTGCAATTTCCATTAATTTTGACCTTCGGCACAATTTTGGGTATTGCTTTTTTTCGCGCTGCGCGCGATATATTAACATATGTAACAAAGTTTTGCTCAATATGTGTGACCTGGATACGCCCCTGGTGACATCAAATATTTTTTAACATTGTTATTGCGTAGGTTTGCTTCGTAATAAACGTTCATGTAGGCTTATAAATTATAAATTGAATGTTGAAACCGTAAAATAAAATATTCACATCCGAAATCATGTCAGTTTATCTCTTTGTCTCATACAGAATTATAAACAATTTAAATATTCATATGAAAAGTAAATTCACGGTGTTGTTGACGACTGCAGAGAGGAAGGTGAAAGCTGTTGATCTCTCAAAATGATAAAAATGTCCAACTTCTATTTTAAGAGGCCGACACGATCTGGCGAATTTCCTTTGATATTTGTTTTCCGAATATCTGAATGACCGAAGAAGTTGCTCAGATTTGGTATTCATTTTAATAGCTGCTGCAAAGCATATCTTTTGCAACCAGAATAAACCAATGGTTCCAATCATAAGAGCAAATTTTGTTCCCCACCCAACCCACTTTTAGGATCAAACGTATCGCGGCCGCATTGATCATACATTGCTCAAAAAGCAAAATGGTTTTACCCAAATACCAAACCGAAGCCGTGCAACCATTCGACAAATTATTCAGCAGGCGGAATGAACGGTAATAATTCTCGATTTTGAATTCTTCAGGCATGAGGAATACACGACTTTTGACATGATTTCTGTAAAAAAATAATTTTAAATTAATCAAGTTAATTTTAAGGTTGGAGTCAGGTTGATGAAATAGGTACGCGTAGCCATTTAGCCATCGTATATTTACTTGTGGAAAAGTTTGATCCAGAATCCTGTACTGTTATAATACATAAGCATCACAAGAACATAAAATGTGTAGGATACATTTCCGAAGAGGGTCAAAACATATTCGAAGACTGTGAAGAAGATTCGGACGACGAAATGATTAAATATGGCTGGTGGTATAATTTTGGAAGGCCAGAATCGAGGATCGTTGGGAATTGACAAATACGTCGCTGCAGGAGCAATAGGATGAACAATATTCAGTATCAATAGTATCCACAACACGCGAACGCCAGCTTAAGATTGTCCTTTCTCTCTGTTGAAATGTCGCGGTACTTCGAATATCGTACTATGCAACAAAATAATCTTTGAGGGAAATTTTTTTATAAATAAATAAATTTTTAAATATGTAGAAATACAAATCGAAAATACACATTTTTAAGGTACCTATCATTTGACGGTTGGACATGAACATTTTGTTCACAAATTGAACATTGATGTTTAAGTGCCTCCATACAATGATATGAAAAATTGCTGTAGCAGATCGTGTTGCAGTGTGAACCGCTACTTCCATGAAATATTCAAAAGTAATGTCAGGGTTCTTGTAATTTTGATATGTGAGAATGTTGAGATAGACACAGTCACACCACATCCAGAGCGTGAAGAAAATCCACATTGCAAATTGTAATTTGGATTTTGTGACATTCAATGTCGTTTCTTTGCCATTACATACATATGGAAAAACACAAAATTTTTCACTAAGGCAAATGAAATAATAGAAGCCGCGGAATGCCCCATCGGAAATCATTCCAATTCTCAAAATGTATTTCTTCTCTACCGTCTACATTTTTTTATTTCAAGTCGCCATAAAACACGCAAATGTGAAGATATAAATACCAATAAGGTGTCAAATCAATGTAGAATTAAATGACCTTTCGAATGATATATGACATCTTTGTGTACCGTAGGCGGGATTGGCTGTGTAGAGGGTGTGTGTTTATTTCGAATGACCCTGTACTAAAAAAACTATTTCTATATAACGATTTATGTAAACACGTCTCGCTTTGAAATCGTCAATTCCTCTAATTCAAAAAATCAAATGCCAGATGAATGCAATATCAATTAGTGACTAAAATTGGAAACTGAATTTTCAATAAAGACTAGCTGCCAAACTAAACAGACTAGAACAGTACATAGCTATAGGCCACTAAATAACCTTGAAACTCACATAACATAATGTGAACATAACCCTACAATATTTCTAACTCCAATCAGCTACTGACTGTCATAATGTGATCTTTGACTTTAGCTGTGTTCTAGTGTGTTTCCCAACATGTATATTATAATATTTCGTATGTGTGTATCGTATGTAATATATGTAATGTATGTGTATGTAAGAATTTTGATTTATTCAAGTGTCATAATTGTCTCAGTACAATAAGTATACCTCAATTGAATGAGCTAGAAGAAGAACTGCAATCTTCATTTTTGAAAATTAAAACAGAAAATAAACAAATTATTGCG
>JAQFYB010007656.1:0-10578 GCA_034694085.1 Pogonognathellus longicornis
AACAATGTAATTAAAGTCGTGACATCTGCTCTTACGGGAAACGTCAATGGAATCTTTGACGGATCTTTTAATTTGTTTGGTACTGGTGGCACACGGAACCAAGTGGAAGGATTCTTTAATTCCTTGGTAGGAGGTCTTGTAAATGGCATAATTGGAAGTACAACTACGGGAAACCCAAATAAAGCAGAGGGTGGAACTGGAAGTGGAAATGCAAACCCTGTTGCAATTGCTGCTGTGCAAGCTACAACTTCAAGACCTGGGTCTCAATACGTTATTTTACTGAATCAAAGCGGAGGTGCGATTAAAGGTGCTTCTTTAGTAAACCCGCAAGCCGGAGCCCAGAAAGCAGCCGCCCCCACAGCCGCTGCTGCTACAACGAAGAAAGCTGACGAAGACGATGATGAAGAAGAAAATGAAGAAGGAAGTCGAAGATCTATGTCAAGTTCATCTAGATAATAAATATGAAGTGTCAATATTATTTCATACTACTCATACGAAACATTAAAACAGTTATTACCGTTTATTGCTATTATGTTACAGAGATATTTTCAAAATTCACAATCTAACAAATTATTCCGTCAATACATCCTTAATTTATAGGTAGCATAAATATTTTGACATGTTTTTGAAAATATCTTGGCCCAAATATGGAAATTAGAAAAATAAAAAGGGAACAAATAGATTTTTCTTTACTACTACAACAGTGGCGTATTTATTGGAGGGATTTAGGAGGCTGAAGACCCCCACTCTCATTTTCTGGATTATACACTAGATAACATTATATCTCTCGTACAATGCCACAAGCAGATCATATTTGTCAACAGCACTGCTGAGTGTCAACTACAACATAATAAACAGCTAAAAAGAACCATAATACTTCTAGTAAAGATAAACGGTAAAAACACATTTTTGTTACCCATAGAATTAGGAATACTATTATTGCGTATTTCGTGCTTACATCGATGTTGTTACCCACATAAGATACCATAGCATAGAACATTTATACAGATCTTTGATGCAAAATGAAGTTTCATACTACTTATAGCCTAAGAACATTAAGAATATAAAGTGCATTTGTGTTATGTTTACATGCATATTCAACACATCAATATCACACACCTTTACATTTTTGACCTGACCTACATAACCTAAGGTGTTAAGTGTTACTAAATGATTCGGTAAACAGTAAATTCGAGACATTGCCTCTTAAGATACACAGATGTGACACTTACAAGGATGCTGTTTATTTGTCAGTGTTCTTCTGACACCAAAACCGGAACGTGGGTTTGGTGAGTGAGACTTGGCTCAAAGCCTATAAATAAGCGTCATTGCACTTCCTGATGTTAGTTATAAAACAACAATCAGAGATAAGTCGCTGTTTCTTCAAAACGCATTTTGCAATTAGTGTGTTTGAGTGTGACGAAGACTCTGAAAAGTCTTCAAATATTTGAAACCATCATCATGGCATTTCCATTTCCACCGAAAAGTTTAATATTCATAAGTCTATTTGTTTTCCTAGTATCCTTTGTATTGAGCTCGCCAACTCACGTAAGTCAATTTCTCAATTAACTTGTTAAATCTAAAATGTAGTGTCATCGTGGAAAATTTGCTAGCAAAATAAAAGGTGTATACAGACTTCATGGGTTGAGAATTATTTTACACACCTTTGCAAAATTCATGTTGATTGAAACTAATGTTCAATATGAAACTTTTGATAGAATATCCAATCTCCTAATGTAATTAGCATACCTCAGATGCTTCAACACAAAAATGAAGCTTCAAACACAATGAAAATTGGTCGGCAGGAAAGAACAAGTAAGTTATCATTAAAATTTCAATCATCATAATGTGACCTTGCCTCTATAAGACTAGATAAGAAAATGTTAATGAGACATGTATTTAATTTTTAGTTATGGAAATGATGAAAGACAATGGGATGAATATGGGAGACATGTTCAATTGGTCCAATCTTTTCAAATTAAACGGAACTCAATTTAGTTGGGTTCCTCTTGGAAGCCTACTCTTCAGCAACAATGGAAACATTTTCGGTGCAGGCAGATAAGATAGAATAATCGCCGAATCCACAAAATTTGATTTCAAAATTAATTGGATTTAATTTATCATTTTCGAAGACAGCAATAAAGAGTATATTTTCAAATACATTACAAACTTACGAATTTCATTAAGTATTTACGAAGGCTTATAATATCAACTTAATACGTTATGGTGTAATAAAACTCAGTTATACGATAATATAATTTATATATTAATAATACAAACTATTAAACGTTAGTTTGTTAGCGACTCATTCTACTTATTATTCTATTGTCATCATTGTAGAACGAAACCAAAATTAGTACTACTAGCTAAAAGTGTTAATGGCAAAGTCACATTATTATTAAACTCTATTAAGGGATCGGTTTACAAACAATTTGTTTCTACTCATCCCTTAAAAAAGGATGATTCAATAAATCCGATGCACTCGGCCTTTCCTTTGGGTCCACCTTAAAACACTCATGTAACACATCCAGAAGAGAAGACATCTGAAGATGCTCTGGAATAGGCGGGTAATTCACGGCTCCCGTACATATTGCGTTCATTTTGGTTGCAAAGAATGTGATGTCTTGAAATGGTGTCTTCCCATAAATCATCATATAAAGTATACAACCAAGGGACCATATATCTGATTTCGGGCTTATCTGATTGTGAGTATAGCAAAACATGTAAATTAGTCTAAGGCGATACTTATTATGAGATTTTGATGTGCAAGAAAATAGAACCTTAGTTCTCCCATAAGCATCAGCACGGAGTGTCTCAGGACTTATAAAATTCATTGTTCCTTTAGGATTAAGAGTGGCAATACTTGTGTGATCCGTTTGTAATCGATTAGCAATACCGAAATCGATGATTTTCAAATTACCTCCAACCCAAACAAAGTTTGCCGGCTTTAGATCTGCATGTACGATGCCTGTCAAAAACGCATGTAAAATTAATAATTCATTCTGCATTGCTTAAAAGAAATAAGTTTACCAGAGTTATAAATGATGAATATGTATATATTTATTTTATCAATTTAAAAATAAAGCAAACCTCTGGAATGAATTGTTGCTACAATAGAGAGCATTCGATGCCAAATATATTTGAGTCCAATTAGTGTAGATTTAGCTGAATGTATAGTGGTACGTAAGTCACACTGGCCATATTCCATGACTATTTTGATCGTTTTTTCAACATGATTCACTTCCCTAAAATAATAAAGAACAAGAACATTCTATAAAACAAAATTGTATCTGTAACGTAAAACAAAATACTCATTTTATAATTTACTTGCCATGAAAATATCCGAATAACTAATTCAGTATCTTTCAGTTCAAACAACATTTCGATTTCGTTCAAACATTCTCGTACATTGGACTCATCTATTCCAGCTAGGTTTACTTTCTTGAGTGCGTATAACTCTCTGGTTTCCTTTTCTATAACCTGTAACACCAATGATACTATTATTATATTTGAATTGTCAACGACTAGATATTGTTTACAGATAATCAACAAAGCAGTCAAAACAGAAAAAATGAAATAATTAAAATCAGCACAGAACACAATTTGACAATCTTACCAGATCTACTTGTCCACACCCTCCTCTGCCTAGTTCCCTAAGAATTAAATATTCTTTATGGTCCACCATTTCACTTTTAAACTTCCACGTGTTGGCATTTTTCTTTCCGGGAGGATTTCCATTTTTCCCTTTCACATTGGGAAGTGGGGGACGAAAGTGAGACGTTGCATTTCGAGGCCCTACGGGCGTACCATTTCCAGCACTACCCATTTGCCCTGGAACAATTCCTCGATGAACAACACCACTCATTGGACGCTCTCCTAAACTATGTAGTCTACCTGGAGTAGAAGGAACTCTTGCTGCAACTTCTGGTTTTGCATTCGAATTGAGATTGCCATTGTCGCCCGATGAAATAGATTCTTGATTATTTACGAAATCCTGAGTTGAGCGTTTAATTTCACTAGAAAGTTCACTATATCTGTAGGCTACTACAAGTTCATTCGTATTTGTTTCTGGACTTTCCTCTTTAATTGGTTGCAAACCTCCACTAATATTAAATTCTGGTGATGCAAGATTTTCTTTCACATGCTGGAAACTATTGAAACTTGCAATTGGGAGAGTATTATAACCCCTCCGATTGGTAGTTTGAGTTTGACAATTGGTTTGGCCATTGAACATATTCGCGATTTCACCGGAAACCATGTCGATACTGTTGTTATGTTTAGAGACAGCTAAAATCTCGTTTGTATTACTCTCTGGCGTTACTGGTTGCAATTTCGATCTGCCAAGTCTCCCCGTCGTATTATTATCTGGAGTTACATCTTCTGTGCGTAAATTAGGTAAACCCAATTGAGATCTTAGAGGATTAAAGAAACTCTGAATAGAATTTGGACTTAAGTTTATATCCGACGAATCACTCTGCGCCTCTGCCAAAAGGGATTTAGCGAAATTGCCTAACCTTTAGAAAATATATAAAAAATGAAGATGTTTTAATTCAAAGCTTATAGTAATAACAATTAATCATTTGTTCTGTAATGTAACGGATACTTACTTAAATGTTGTCGACGACGGAGTAGCTATTGGGGTAGCAATCGTTTTGTTTTTTTGGCTTTCCACATTGTACGTGTCGTTACTTTTGGATATCCAATCATGACTTTTAGCCCCAAACATTGTTAATTTATTGCTGATCGTTGGTAATATTTTTGACTATTATTCAGCAAAAGTTTAACACTGACTGAACAACACCATAACTGTTGATTGTCAACTGCCTGTGTTGATACGCCTTGCCTTGAACCTAGAAACACATTCAACATTCAAGATACAATAAAAAATTCCTTACCCCCTTTTATATTATGCAAAAAAATTCAAGATATTTTTATATAGTTCAGTTAATAATAATATAAGACATTTACAAAATAAATATTCAAGTTACACACATAATACATTACAACATTCAAAATTGAACATACCTAAACATAGTCTCAAAGAAAATATTTTTCACATTTACATTAAATATTCATTATTATTATTAAAAGAATAAAATATTAGACCCATTAAAAGAATGTTAAAAGAATATTAAGTAAAAATAGATTACCATGAATGATGAAATTGGTTTGATCTAATGTCAGGTATTGAATATTTCTCCGTCTCTTCAAACTTCAGATTTTATTACTTTAATAATCAGTACTTCAAAAACAAGTTTTTTAGATTTTGTTGACAGTTTACAGTTTTTAGGATAGGTTTTCGGCGTAAAGTGTAGACTTCAACGGTAAACCTTATCGGTCATACAAACAAACATACGACTTTAAGTTACCCGCTAATTCAGCCCGCTTTTGCCAGCAGTCGATTACTGTATCTGTATAACGTGAGACGTACATTTCCTTAAAAAATTAAATACAACACATTACATTACATACACCGATACACCCGACCCAAAATAAGATTTCATTTTGTATTCGATTCATTACCAACTTGAAATGTACTATTTATTATGTGCATAAAATGCTTATTAAAATATGCTGCAATGCAATGTATTCATAAATATTTTGAAGCGCTTTGGACTGTTATTGTATAATAAAAACAACTCCCAATCATACACATATTTCACTTGCCTGAAATAAAAAACTTAAAATTTTGATTGACACTACATACTGGAAGCATTTGGTACTGGAAGCAGTGTAATTGGATTACATATATTATACACTTATTCGCACTATTATTAACTTATTAACCAGTTCATGTCCGTATTCAGGGGGTAGGCAATAGGGAAACTGCCACACCCGAAATCCCAAAAAAAGGGGTTATTTTGACCTGAAAGGGTAAAAACCGCCAAAAAAATTTTAGGTTGATTTTGGCCAAAATTTCCTCAAATTTTTCGCGGTTCGCGCGAATATTGATACATATGTACCTAATGATTGGAGTTTGCCACCCCTGAAATCGATTTCTGGATACGGCCGTGAACCAGTTATATTGCCTATTATATAAAACGAATGCTTAAACGCAAGAGTTTAGAGTATGGTTTAACATAAGAAGAACTGAGACAAATACGCAGTTTTATTGAACATCCAGCTCATAACTACTACATAAAGTATTTATATGATGTATGCCAACATGCTTTTCTAATTGAAAGTATTAATGAACATATTAACTATATGTCTTGTCTGTCTACAATATACAGAAAATATTTTTCACATTTATTACTAAAAGAATATTAGACCTAATGCTAGTTTACTTTTTTAATCTACCTAACTTTTACGATTTCTTCACATGAAGAGAAAGCCTTGAAAGTGCAGAAGAGTCGACATTACTTTGCTTTCTTTTATACTTCGACATAAACTGATAGGTACAATACCAAAAGCTGTGCATGCAGCACAATAAGGTATAATGAATATATAATATGTAATCCTATAATATATGTAGAATGCTTGTATATATTATTCTCTATTAGTGTAATTGAAAGTAATATAATATAACTCTTCCTTATTCAAAGATCCTCAAACAAGACTTCATGTGTAAAAGGAACTACCTATCCGTATCCGTATTTTAGTATTACACAAACTATGCCAGAGTTAAGTTGTCAACAGTACGGGCATGTCAATAGGTCTAAACATTTAACTAAAATTGTAGAACAAATTAATTTACTGCAACATAGCAAATGCAATTATGTGGTCAGCCTTTAATGAAAATTAGACATTAACTTGTGCCTCTAACAATAAAAGCTCTATAATTTCTGTCTTGCTTCGGGAGCTATCTGTTATAAAGTTTGAGATAAAATTCAAAATGGTTTACACAAGTTCAAAAATCGATTTTGACAGTTTGGATGATCCATCGCTCAAATTCGAATTGCAGGATGTAATAGGAGAAGGCACTTATGGACAGGTATTCGCTGCAGTCGATTTGGAAGCAGATGAAGGTAATATTTTGTGTCGACCTATTTTACTGAACAAATTTAATTAGGTAATTTATTAAAAAAAGGCACTATGAAATACTCAAATCTGTCACTGGATTTTTAGAGAAAATCGTTGCAGTTAAAATTTTGGAAAACATTGCTGAAAATATGGAAGAAGCGGAGGAAGAATTGTTGGTACTTAGAGACTTGAGTATACATCCAAATCTGCCTTCATTTTATGGTTTGTATTTGAAACGAACTGCAAGACCAGAAGATGCTCAACTTTGGTATGTAATGGAGGTACGTTTGTAAAATTTTCATAACAATTTTTTTACCTTTGCACTATTTAATAGCGTAGCAATTATGTAGATAAAAAATTGTTTCCTGTAAGTACAAACATGTTCTATGTTAAATATATAGCTCTGCAGTGGTGGTTCTGTAACCGATCTGTCTCAAGGTCTGAAAAAATTTGAAGGCAGAAGGTTGTCCGAAATTCAGATTGCATATATTCTCAGAGAAGTTGTTGATGTGAGCTTGTAATAATAATGCAATTAATTAGGCAATACTTTCCATGCATAATTACGTCTACAAAGTGTTAAATTAATTATTTTAAGGCTCTTGTACACTTACACACTCATTACTGCATGCATCGAGATGTTAAAGGCCACAATATTCTACTTACTGGAGATGGACGCGTAAAATTGATCGATTTCGGTGTTGCGTCTCATATGCTTGAAACTTTAGGAAGGAGAAATACATCTGTAGGAACACCGTATTGGATGGCACCAGAGGTTTTCCATTGATTCTTTTTAATTATTTTCGGGTTCATTTTCTGTTTTTGTTAAGGAATGTTCGTGATCGATGTTGTAGGTAATTGCTTGTGAGCGACAAATGGAGTCATCGTACGATGTGCGGTGTGATGTATGGTCTCTGGGCATCACCGCAATTGAATGTGCTGAAGGAGAGCCTCCGCTTGCTGATCTACATCCAATGAGAGCATTATTCCAAATCCCTAGGAATCCTCCACCAACTTTGTCAAGACCAATGGATTGGTCTTCGGATTTTAACGATTTCGTTGCTGAGTGTCTCATCAAAGATTTAGACCAAAGACCTTTTATGGTGGAACTTAAACAACATCCTTTCTTACAGCAAGTTGGAATATCCGAAAATAATTTCGTCCCAATGGAGTTGGTCAAAGAAATTCAACTAGTAAAGTCTCATGGGAATTTAAGAAAGAGGGAACCTGAGGTTACGACAAAACATGGGAAATTGAAAACGAGTCGCTTGGCTCCTTTAGAAACTATGTTTGTTGATGATCTTGCGTCTTTAGCTACATTGGACGAGGTAATTTTCATCCGTTTGCAAGGCTCTTATTTTCACTGTTGTGCTGAAATCTTGATTGAGTTATTTGTTGACCTATGCACTGTAAATTATATAGGAAACAATTTTAGAACAGCTTTACCATCGCTTTGAACAGAAACAAACGTATACTTACATAGGAGATATACTTTTAGCTGTGAATCCATACGAAGAACTTGGGATATATTCCGACTTTGTAAGAAAGTTTTGCGCTGATAAACGCTTTAAATGTTGAAAAATTGAAAACTCCAGATAAATGAATATTTCCAATATTTTTTAGTATCGGTTTAAATATCGTGGTGCAAGTACAGCAGATAACCAGCCACATATTTATGGTTGTGCAGATCAAGCTTACCATTCAATGCTTCATCAGAAAAAATCTCAAAACGTTGTCATTAGTGGGGAAAGTGGATCTGGAAAGACCGAGAGTGCAAAATTCCTGTTGCAACAGTTGGTATACTTGGGAAAAGTAATATAGCATAATCCCATAAACCAGAATACGAATATTTTCTCTGAATTTTACGACAGTGATATTAAGAATCATTGTTGGCTTTTTAGGCACCCAACAGGAATTTGGAAGCTAAAATACTTCAAGTAAATCCGATAATGGAAGCCTTTGGAAATGCTGCTACTGGAATAAATGCAAATTCTTCGAGATTTGGAAAGTATCTTGATGTTACTTTTACCCGGACGGGAAAAATCACGGGTGCTAAAATATCTGTCTATTTACTAGAGGAATCTAGGGTTGATCACCAGGCAATGTAAAATCACATACGAATAGTGAACTTGTTTGAAATAATGTTTATTTATCATTGATTACCATTACCGGAAGAGTATTTACCTACTGAAACTTATAAGTTAAAATTAAAAAGAGCAATATTTATGTACAGAGGGGAAACTAATTTCCACATTTTCTACTATTTGCTGGATGGATTGGAAAACGAGTATTTGAGCGAAAAGTTTTTGTTGGATAAAAAGCGATATACTTATTTACAACCACTAAATGAAGAGTCTGATATCACGCAAGAGGTTTCAATGACATTCGTTATTACATTATGGCAAAGAATCGCTGATATTTTTATAACTTGCTTTGCTTTTAATATGTAGGAAAACGTTCAACATTTTGAGTCTATCAAAAACGGATTTCATCTCCTGGGTTTTAGAATGGATGAAATCGATTCAATTTACATGGTGCTTTCTGCAATATTGCACATGGGTGAAGTGCGATTTGATACAGGGAGTGAAGAAGAAGGCTGTAGTGTTAAGAACCCCGAAGAATTAGATGCAGTGGCAACCTTACTTGGAATTTCAGCAGGCGACTTAGGACTTTGTTTAACAACCCGAAGTGTGGTTACTTGCGGAGAGTCATTCCTTCGGAGAAATAATGCAATTGAAGCGAGAACTACACGGGATTCTTTAGCCAGGGGACTTTACAACAGGCTTTTCCGATGGATTGTTAATCAAATTAACGCATTACTGGGAATAAGTTGCTTAGCATAGTAAATCAATAAAGTATTTACACCTAAATGTGCATTTGTAGGAAGCAAATACATATACCTAAGTATTATTTTTTCTGTATAGTGGGGACCCTCTTTCTATAGGAATTTTGGACATATTTGGATTTGAAACCTTCCAAGTGAATTCCCTGGAACAGCTTTGCATCAATATAACTAATGAACAATTGCAATACTACTTCAATCAGCACGTTTTTACTTGGGAACAGCAGGTGCATGATAATTTCTTGACTAATATATTTTGTAATGTATTCCAAGTTTATTTTTAACACATACTTCAGTTACCTACATCAATATTTCGCTGGTATTTTAATGTGGGTTTCCCATTTGATCGACCATGAATACAGGAATATATGGCTGAAGGAATAGATATCGACGTTATACACTTTTTAGAGAATAAACCGATTCTGGATTTGTGTATGGGAAAACCTTTGGGAATTTTAGCTTTAATCGATGAGGAGTCTCGCTTCCCTCGTGCTACAGATTGGTCTCTTCTTGGTTAGACTGTCCATTATGCCATGATATAGCGTATAGATGGTTAAGTATCGGTTTTATTGTGTATGCAGTAAGAACAAATTAACAAAGAGACGATGTTTTATGAATCTCAACTTATGTATAGACAAGCTGGGAGCGAATCTGGATAGTAGTAAATTTTTTGTGCGATCTAAATCTGATGCTGATTTGTCATTTGCCGTGAGACACTATGCTGGTAGAGTAAACTACAGCGTTAAGGATTTTCTCAAAAAGAATCGAAGTTGGCA
>JAQFYB010007657.1:0-10578 GCA_034694085.1 Pogonognathellus longicornis
TTCCCTACTACAACCGAATTAAAACAAACAAAAAGTGTTTTTATTACTGTAATATATTTTGTTAGTATTTGTACACATTAAATGCACACAAAAGTAGCTTTGAAACCGATTTGTCAGTGAGAAATAAAAAGAATCTGGTGTTTATCATGTTTAGATTTGAATCTGGTATTATTTCCAGATATTATTTTGATTGCATTGATTTCTGCAAATACTTTTCAAAAAAGGCTTGAAAAGTTGAATTTGATATTTTAACCCATGGAATTTTAGCAACTGCAAAAGCTGTACATAACTCCTCAACATCAAAGAATGGGTTCAGTGCAGGCTTTACGCTTTGCGAGGCCCTGGGCGACAACGTTTAATATATATACCTTCAGCAAATCTTCCTGTACAAACTTCGTGTTAGTGGAACAAATTTTAAATTTTTTAATAGGATAGTAACAAACACGAGTCGCGTTACGCGCGAGTCCAAGCGCGCGGCCAAGCGCCACCAAGCGCGAGGCCATGGGTGGTCGTCCGGTCTGCCCATGCCTATAGCCGGACCTGAATGAGTTGCCTGTATATTGAGCTACTGAGATCAAAAAGCTGTCTCACTAGCTTTTGGTCATACCGTTCACTATTTCTACTCACTCACTCGTAATATCGTTGTATAGTAAAATTGGTGTAACTTTGGTCTCAAAAAACATAGACCTCCTTTTTGAGACCAAACTTAACCCAATTTTACATTAAAAAGGTCTATATATTGCAAAATATAATATTGAAAGCAATATCCGTGTTGCCTTTTATTTACAACTGGCAGAATTTAAGTAAATTATCATTTTCTTTTTTGTAATTGTGCTTAAAATTGACTTTTTATCGATTAAAACCACGAAATATGCGCAAAACATTTTTTTATGCTGAAATATGTTAGTAAATATGTTTTATTGATTTATAACCAAAATATGTAAAAATATGTAAAAAAAACTTTTCTCAATCGCTTAGTTTCTACATGAAACGTGGACATCCAAAGTCCCAAGACTGTGCAACGTAACAGTAAAAACATGTTTTTAAATACATGTCCGAGCTCTGCTTATGATATATGTAAAGACTAAAGACTCTTGTTGTTTACAGAATAGTTGGTTATCTGCCTTACCACAAGTTTTGTGTTGGCTTTTCTCCATAGCTATTACTCATCTATCCGATTTTCTAATACAAAGAAATATTGCTTCCATACTTTTTACAAGAAAATTCTGCAACACTGTTGGTAAGTACTTTATTTTACTATAAAATAGTTACTTAAAGTTATAGGATTTATCTAAAATTCTGTTTATTAGAGTATGGAACTCATTTTTTACCAATATGTATGCAAGAAAGTATATATAATATTATTGTATACTATATTTCTTAAATATAGGCCATTGGGGACCTGCATTGGCTTTGATGGGTACAGCGTTCAGTGGTTGCAACCGAATACTAACAGTAATTCTACTGACATTGGCCCAGGGGCTGTTAGGTTCCACTTTTGGAGGATTTCTAATCAATTCGGTTGATATTGCCCCAAATTTCGCAGGAATAATTGTAGGAATAGCAAATGCCTTGGCCAATTTATGCGGTTTTGCAGCCCCATATGTCACTGGAATAATTTTAAATGGAAATGTAAGTCATTTCACTACATTTCAAGACACTACTCTGGTATTACACAGTATTTGAGACTGCTTGTGTGGAATAACTAAAATAAATAAATAAACTGTCCACAGTAATATACTTTATACATTAGGACTCTATGTACCTTTATCATCTCTGTAGCCTATCTATTGTACTTGTAAGAAAATAATTTATGCTACAAAATATAATACCTATATTTTATATGTACCTAGTACCTACTTAACCTACCTATTTTCATATCTGTCACAACCTAAATGTCAAATTTAATACATGTATGATGTAAACTATTTTATTACTACTATTACTTTTTGTAATTTTTGTTTTACAGCCTTCGTTAGAACGATGGAAGTGGGTGTTTTTGATCTCAGCTTTGATATTCTTCAAGGATAATTTATTTTACGTGCTGTATACGAGCACCGACGAACAACCATTTAACAGAGAACCAGAAAAGTGTGGCAAGAAAAACGATGATGACACAAAAAGAAATGACGATCACACTTGCGACATACTACATGGAAGATAGTTGTATCGACATGGCGAGTGGCTATGAATTACAATTGATTTGTTAATTGCTAATTCATTATTATTTTATTTTAGTACATGATACATATTCCTTCTCCATTGAAGGGGTACATACATGTGAAGTATGCCTCTGCTTAGGTATATGCATATATGTATCAACGCTGTTATTCCTTTTGGTTTATGGAATCTTCCATTCAGAGTTAGTAGTGTAATAATAGTACTATTATGTATATACAAGTCATTACTCTTACATTGTTCAAATAAATCATAAGTAAAATGATAATCATTTCATTAAAATGCACTTCACATATTCAAATTTACATTATGCTCAATGATTTAAGCATTGAGGTTTGAAATGTTCAGTTAGTAGAAGAAATAACTTGCTAAAAGAGAAGTAAATCTTTTCACCCTTAAAGGAACGACGTAGTTCATAGAAAACTACATACAGCACTACTTATTAAATCATCTCAGCATATTTCCTATTAGTTTATGCTTCCAATTTTTCAATTTGCTTCTTTTACTTTATTAAGTAGCGGGTACCGATACTTTATAAGAATGCATTTGAGTGTGTCTGTGTATGTATGTATGTATGTATCATCATCTCTGTCTGTCATTTCTGTGGACTTTCAACGATACAGTCTGTGGGCTCAACCACCTTGGTTGAAGAGAAACGGCGCTCAATCGCTCAGTACAGGAACAATTTAAATCCTTCGTTGAAACCTTGGTTAAAGAGAAACGGCGTAATACAACAATTCAAATCCTTCATTGAACTATTAACTATTAATACAACTGTAAGGCGTTCAATCACACAGTGAAGTTTGGTCGTTAATCGATAATTTTATTAACAAATCCTCCAGGCGTTCAATCGCAATACAACTTTCGTTGAACTATTATTACAACTGACAACGTGATAAAATATATTTCACCAATTGCAGTAAAACAAACAGTTGACGTAAACTCGATCAGTTTCACGTATTATTTGGCCGATATTATTGATTTAAAAACAAATAAACATTTTTCAGTAAAATAAACAGTTGACGTAAACTCGATCTATTTCACGTATTTTTTCAAAAATACAGTTGACGTAAACTCGATCAGTTTCACGTATTATTTGGCCGATTTTATTGATTTAAACACAAATAAACATTTTTCAGTAAGATAAACAGTTGACGTAAACTCGATTTATTTCACGTATTTTTTTCAAAAATCAATACGTGTGCTTGCAATTTACAATTCAAACCGCTCAGTAAATTTAGTTCAGTGGTTTAGAACTCAAATATATCAGTGAATTTAGGTTAAAGAGAAACGGTGTGCAATCGCTCAGTAAAGTTTGGTTAACGATGAACGACGTTCAGGCATAGGCTCAAATCATTCATTGTACTATTCTTAAAACTGGTAACGTAATAAAATTTATTTTGCAATTTGGTTAATTACAAAGCAATACATATAAATATGGAAGTACAACTAATATTTTCTACCTTGCAAACATAAACATAAAATAGTTAACTTGTATTTCTACAGATACAGTTGCAGCTGCAAACCTTTAGTTGAATGTTACAATATCAAACCTATTAGTTCACGTGAAACAGCGTAGCTCTAATCCACTGTTGAACTATTCACAGAACAGGTAATATAAAAGGCTCTTATTTCAATCTGAACGGATTTTTATATTAGTTATTACTATTTTTAGGAAATATTTTTTGTTTTTATTTAGTTTACGTGCACTCGAATTCAATGACATTTTTCAGCATGCCAAAACAAACTGAAGAAGAAAGAAGAAAATATAAACGTGAGTGGATGGCGAGAAAAAGACAAGAAAAAGCGTACCGTGATTCTGAGAAGAAAGCTGACTCCGAACGCAAAAGACTAAAAAGTAATGACTTAACTACTCAACCAACTGAAGAAAAAATAAAATATAACCGTGAAGGGAAAGCAAGAAAAAGGCAAGAAAAAGTGTACCGTGACATTGAGAAAAAAGCTGATGCAGAACGCAAAAGACTAAATAGAGATGACATCACTCGTCGTAAAGCTCATCAAAAGGTTGATGCTGAATCAAAAAGAATAGCCATGAAAGACCCGGCTCGACGTAAAGCAAAAAATAAAGCCAACGCTGAAATATATAAAAATATCATGGAAAATCCAGTTCGTCGTGAAACGAGACTTAAGTGTAACGCAGCAGCACAAAGAAAATATATGGAAAACCAGGTTCATCGAGTAGCCCACAAAAAGGTCAATGATGAAGCACAGAGAAAGGCCATGCTAGAGCCGGCTCGTCGGGAATCCCATCAAAAAGTAAATGCTGATTCACAGAGAAAAGCCATGCAAGACCCGGCTCGTCGGGAATCCCATCAAAAAGCTAATGCTGAATCACAGAGTAAGGCCATGCAAGACCCGGCCCGTCGAGAATCCCATCAAAAAGTTAATGCTGAAGTACAGAGAAAGGCAATGGAAGATGAAAAACGTCGGGAAGCTCATCAATTGATTAATAGTGAAGCAATGAGAAATGCAAGAAAAATTGATGCAATACGTACACCAGAAAAAATTAAAGACGCCACAGCCCGATATAATAAACGACAAAATCCTCTAATTATTACTCCAGAAAAATTAAAAAATGCAGAGTCAATGCGAGAAGTTAGAAAAAATCCAGTTCGTTGCCTAGCTGAACAAATGTTACAGCATGAACGCTACATTAAGAAAATGGAGTTAGAACGATCTAGTTATCAAAGTCTTTTTCTTCAATTCAGTAATGAAATCAGAAAAGAGCCGACATTTATATGCTCTTGCTGTGGAGGGTTATTCTATGAAAAAGGGACAAAGCCAATTTCCGCAACAAACCTCTACGATCGTGGATGTACACATGAATTCGTTAACAATGTTTTATATGTAAAGCAAAACGAACATGTATTATGTATTACATGCAGGAAATTTGTACTTAATAACAAAGTTCCCAAAATGTGTTTAGCAAACGGATTTGATTTTCCAGAAATACCATTGCCTTTACAGGTAATCAATATTAATTCTGTAAATATACTCTCGTAGACATAACATTATCCAGATCATTATTATTTATTTAAAAAACTACTTTTTAGAATTTATCACCATTGGAAGAGCGGCTCGTAGCATTAAGACTTCCGTTCATGCAAATACGATTAATGGGATGTGAAAGACAATCTGTGCTCAAAGGGAACGTGGTGAATGTGGAGAATGACCTAGACGTTTGCGCAAAAGTATTACCTCGAAGTTTTGACGATACATCAACAGTTCAAGTTCAACTGATGAGAAGAATGAGATACAAAGGTCCGTATATGCATGAGATAATTGGGCCTAAAAAGGTTTTCGAGGCAGCTCAGTACTTGGTGAACACAGATTTATACAAAGCCGAAGATGTAGCTTTATCTGACGATTGGAATTACTTTCACGATTGTAATTATAGACCATTTCTAAAATTAAAGCACACAAACTGTATTGTAATTATAAAAACTGAGCACGCTAATAATATATCATGTCGTTTTAGTTGATACAGAAAAATTTATTTGCACTAATAATGAAGAACCTCCTATGGCTCCTAATGATGATGAAGACGCTCATACAGGTCATCAAAGTTTACGCAAACTATTAGTTTTTTAAACATTTTTCGTGAACTAAATTACATTTAACAATAAATTGTGATTTCAACTATTTCAGATAGTGGAAATGGGAATGTGGAATCAAAAGCGGAACACCAAAATAATGACGCAACGCAATATATCGGAGCTGACGAAACCCTGTATTTTCGAGAAAATGATTTGAGACATATGGGTGTGAGGATTGCACCAGCCGAAGGAAAAACTCCCACACCTGAAGGCTGAAGAGTTATCATTTCCCACTATATATTGTGGAATAGACAGATTTTTAAAAAAGGGACTACGGCTGACTTACACAGATGTTGCAAAATCGGAACATAAAAGATATGATCGTCGTGCTTGCGTACCTGCTCATGTTCTATACTCGTTCAAAAAATCCTTTAACGAAAAAGTGCATGATGCTCTTCAAATTTGCTTGAGGAAGAAAGCAGGCACGGATCGTGCAACTGTGTCACAAGTAAGAGATGCTGACTATCTTGAAAAAACGATACGAAAAGACGATGGTTACGCTGTATTCAAAAACTTAAGATCATCCCCCTCATACTGGAAAGAACAAGTGAAGAAACTTCTTGCAATGATTCGGCAAGAAGGAAAGTGCACATTTTTTATAACTTTTTCCGCTGCTGAAACAAAATGGACTGAACTTTTGGTGACTCTGACAAAGCTTCTTAAAAACAAAGTCATAACTGAAGAAGAAGCATCTGAATTATCATACGAGCAAAAGGCCGAAATAATTAGAAGTGACCCCATAACGTGTATGAGGCACTTTGATCATCGCTTTCGAGCACTTCTTAATTTGACACTAAAACCAAAAAAAGGAATATTTGATCCCTATGAATTAGTTGATTTTTTCAATCGTTTTGAATACCAGATGCGAGGATCACCACACATACACGGCTTATACTGGATTAAAGATGCACCTATTTACAATGAGCACGTAGAAACAAGTGAAAAACAATGCACTGATTTTCTAGATCAATTCATTACTTGTGAACGATGTGATAAAGGAGTGATGGAAAAGCTGATTGGATATCAGATTCACAAGCACTCTCACACCTGTGAGAAAAAACTTAAACAAGGGCAAATATGTCGTTTCGGATTTCCAAAACCACCCATGAAGGAGAGTAGAATATTAAAACCTCTCCCAAAAGATATTGATGCGAAAATGCGGAAGGAATATAGGGATTTATATACCAAAATACAAAAGGAACTGAATGAAATGGGGAGAGGATTTAAGGAGAATATTAAGTATGAAGAATTTTTACTCAAACTAGAAATAACCCATGATGAATATATTAATGCCATACAAAGTTCAATCAAACGAGCAACCGTATATTTAAAGCGTTCAACGAATGGAATATTTGTAAATCCTTATAATCGACAACTTTTGGAAGCTTGGGGAGCCAATATTGATATGCAATTTATTTTGGATACATATATATGTGCTAAATATTGCGTCAGCTACATTCTTAAATCAGACGGAGGAGTTTCCAAATTGTTACAAGCTGCAACAAAGGATGTGCGCCGTGGAAACTTAACAATCAGAAACCAGCTGAAAGATTTTGCAAAAGTTTTGATTCATGGTTCTGAAATTTCTGCGCAAGAAGCAGCAAGTTTTCTTTTAGGTATAGCTAACACTATTTGGAGTAGAACAGATGTTTTTATCAACACATCACATCCAGAAGAAAGAGTTGGCTTCCTAAAAGCAAAAGAAGAGTTAGAAGAATTGCCGGATGATAGTGAGGATATATACGTAAAAGGATTACTAAGCCATTATACACAGCGGCCCCTAGAACTAGAAAATATTTGTTTAGCAGATTTTGCGTCTTTGTATACAATTTCAAAAACCAAGAAAGCTAAAACCACTGATTGTGACCGCGATATTGAAGACAATGTGGCAAATAAGGGTAAGAAATTAATTTAAAGTTCACGTAAACTGTTATTTTTTAATCTATCAAATAAGGGTAAGAAATTATTTTAAAGTTCACGTAAACTGTTATTTTTAATCTATCAAATAAGGGTAAGAAATTAATTTAAAATTCACGTAAACTGTTATTTTTTAACCTATCAAATAAGGGTAAGAAATTAATTTAAAGTTCACGTAAACTGTTATTTTTTAATCTATCAAATAAGGATACAAAATATTATTTAATTACTAATAGTTATTATTTACTCAAGTATTTTGCAATATTGTAAAACTTTATTGTATTTATAGAATCCCAAAAAACTAACAAAAAGAAAACTACTTTACAACTTCTTGACGGAAACGGATGTATAACGAAACGAAATGTGCGAAAAATGAGCCAAAGGCTGTTTCTAACAAACGTTTTGAGCATTTTTTTTCACCCAAGTTGATTGAAAAAGAAGAATTTAATAAGATTATGCGTACCCTGAATGAAAGACAGCGTCGTTTTGTGTTGCATATCATGCATCTTATAAAAACCTCCGAAGATCCATTTAATATATTTTTAAGCGGTGGTGCCGGTGTGGGGAAAAGTCAAACTATATTAGCGATAGTACAATGGTATTTGCTAGTCAACAGAAAATCTACTTCTTTAAGTCCCGATCAAGTTTGTGTTCTTGTTGCTGCACCCACTGGAAAAGCCGCTTTTAATGTGTTTGGAATGACATTACACTGCACATTTCGTTTGCCAAATAATCAAAGCAGGAAGGAAAAATTCAAAAAAATGCAAGACGGTCCTCTGAATACATTAAGACTAAAGTTAGCCAGCGTAAAACTATTTATTATTGATGAAATTTCGATGGTTAGTTGTAGACAACTTCACAAAATAGACAGCAGACTGCGAGAAGTGTTCCAAACAGATAACAACTTTGGAGGAAGATCTGTACTATTAGTCGGACATCTACGTCAGCTACCACCTGTAGGAGGCAGCTTAGTGTTTCTTCCACCTCCGGATGCACCACTCGGAGATATTACTGGGAATATACTGTAGCAAAACTTTAGTCTTTATGAACTCGATGAAATTATGAGAGTTAAAGGAGAAGCTGCGTTTTGTAAAGCGCTAAATAATATGTCAGAAGGTTGCATGGATGAAGACGATATAGGCTTGATCAAATCGAGAGAAATAACATCATTTAATGTACCACCTGCGGATGCAATCAGGCTTTTTGCAACAAATAGGGAATGTCAGATATATAACTCAGAAACACATAGCCTTTTAGCAGCAAGCACAAGAAATATCGAGGATGGCGCTATGAGTACAGCTTTCGATAGAATTCAAGGTTTGTTTTGTTTTATTTGTTATACAAATCAGGTATACGATTTTTTCATTAATACAGTTATTTCATTGTATTTTACTGTTAACAGTTTACGTGAACTTGAATTCTGAACTTAGGTCATACTTCTAAAGCTCAAGAACAAAGACAATTAGAATACGCCAAAACACTGAAGACTGGGCAATCAGATGGAGTTCCTTATCAAACACATCTACAGGTCGGAGGAGAGTACTTTGTCACAACCAACATTGATGTCACAGACGGTCTATTCAACGGGTCGACTGGTTGTTTGAAAAGAATCGATTGCCTTACAATTAACAATGTCAGAAAACCAGTTAGAGGTTGGATAGATTTTAGAAATACTTTAATTGGATCGAAAAAACGAAATGAGGCTCTTGTTAAATCTTATCAAAGGCGAAAGAAGATTCCAACACACTGGACGCCCATTGAAAGGATTACTAGACGGTTGAGTGGTAAAGGAGGGGAAAATGGTTTGGTAATTGTTAGAAAACAAATCCCTTTAATAGGATGCAATGGAATGACAATCCACAAATCTCAAGGATCTTCACTTGAAGCAGTGGTAGCGAAGATGGATAAAAAACTTAGTAGGGAGTTATTATACGTAGCGTGTAGCAGAGCTACATCTTATAAGGGGCTTTTTATTGATGGTAACTTTCAACCACCCGAAATGCCAAAATCCGATGATGTTGTCACATTAGAAATGGAACGACTAAGACAACACCCGTTCCAATTTTCGATTCAGTTTTTACAAGATTTCAATAATGACTTTGAAAAAATATTTTTTCATAATGTGGATGGTTTTATTCCTCACTTCTTAGATGTTGCAGCTGATCACTGTGCAATGTCAAGCAGCTGTCTTGCATTTGTAGAACCTAAACTTCTCCACAAGGATAGGTTTAATTTACCAAATTTCAAAGTAGTACACAGATCCAATTGTGGAGTTAAGTCTAGAAATTCCAAAGGAGCTTTAGTATTTAGAAGGAATGGTGGTACTGGCATCGACCAATCTACATTTTTGATTAACACATATTACGGTGCACCAGGAATTCATTGTCTTTTTGTTAAGTGGAAAATTTCAGATGTAAATATTGTCATGGTTTATAAACATCCGAAGCTAGCTAACGGGTTATTTTTGGAGAAGTTAACTAACACTTTGAACGACTTGACTGGAGAAATATTTATTATCGGCGATTTCAATATTGATTTGAAGAAAGATGGGGGTTTTGCTTTACAAAATCTGATGTTAAATTTCTACTTGAGGCCCACGATCAATGTTGAACAGAGCTCAACTGATAAAAACACCCGTATTGATGTTTGTTTCTCAAATGTAAACCACTTGCAATCATGGTTTTATGAATCATATTACAGCTATATGTATTAATATATTATTTCCTTGGAGATATGTCGAAAAATAATTCTCTCCAGGAAAATCAATATTTCTCCAGGAGGAATGATTCTTTTTAATTTTTACGTACTACAAAATTGTTGCCCTCACCGATTGTAACATTTTGATACCAGATTTTGAGTGAGTAGT
>JAQFYB010007658.1:0-10577 GCA_034694085.1 Pogonognathellus longicornis
CAAATCTTTCAACTGCATTTACTCAGTTCATACAAGGGACCTATGTGGACGATAATCGCTCAAAGTCCCACATATAATATATAACCTTATTGATGGATTAATATATTTAACTATTTTTGCGTTTATGCCAAAACAGACTAATGGGTTTTTTGTCGAGTGCGGTGCTTTGGATGGGGAAACACGGTCTAACACATTATTCATGGAAAAGAAACTAGGTTGGTCGGTGAGTTAAAGATTATTTCCTACTTTCCTACGCTTGATGCTTACTAGAAAAGTAATTATAAAATTAATATATATGAATTATTATCAAGACTATGTATTTATGATTTATCTTTGACAAATAATTTTTTTTAATTATAGGGCCTTTTAATTGAAGGTGATCCAAAAAATTACAAACAAGTTATTTCTAAACACAGAAAGGCTTACACAGTGAATGCTTGTCTTGCAACTCATCCTTATCCACATGAGGTAGTTATTTTAAAATCAATAGCTCCAATGTACTCTTTCGCTAAATTGTAACTACTCCTATGCACTCAGTGACTGAATATAATTTCAAATCGGAAATAATTCACTAGTGAATTAAATCTCTTGTCTTCCATGCGGGGAACATTATTTGTATTTAAACTTTTCAATGATAGGCACTAGTTACAGAGAAAAGTAGAATTATGTAAAATGCTCTGTTTACCCAGGTATTATACTAATTATACTAACCTACACAGGCGCGTGGCTAAGGGGGGTGCACGTGCACCCCCCAGAATCCATAGAATATCTAAAAAAAGTAGATAATTTTGCTCAGAAGGTTCAAAAACTCGGAAATTTCGCTTTAAGTCTATTTTCGCCGAATTAACAGCATTACAACGTGCTAGTATGGATTCGTACTCGAATTTCGTCCTAACACAAAAATAATTTTGTAAACACCCCTATTGTGCACCCCCAACTTATATTCCTGGCTACGCGCCTGCACAAACACTATGATTGAAAGAATCCTATCCATGTTGTAACAACTGTTGCCAGGGAAAAGCCCATTTAACAAAATTTTACTTTACTTCGATTTGAGAACATTCGGGATTTGCTAGTTGGTTGGTGCCAAATTAAAGCTAGTACCCTAGCCGATGTAATTTAGTTGACGATTTGTTCGAACAAGCACTTTTGAACGTTTAATACAGGGGGATTTGAACATGCCATTATTTCCGCATTGAAAGAAATTTCCAAGAGAGTTCTATGATGACAGTACGTTAATTTATACCTTTATAAATATTTTCTTGTTTAATTTTTTAGGTGCAATTCAAGCAAAATTTCAATATTGGACGTATTAGCGAAAAAGATGACAGCGAAGCAAAAGTAGCAGAAGAAGGAAGTTTTGCAGACGTTCAATGCTTTCCTTTTTTCTCTCTACTTTCAGCTATAAATGTCACAACAATAGATTATTTCAGCTTAGACATTGAAGGGGACGAATTAAAAGTCCTCAGGAATCTGCCCTTCGATGAAATATTTGTTAAGGTAAGTATGCGGGCTCCATTTTGTAAACCTCATGAGGTCATATACATCCAATAGTTGTCTCTCGACAGGTTTAAAAAATATAGTCCCGCAAAACCTTCACCCTGCCTATCATAGGATATCTGATAGCTGAATTGTTCGCCCTTGAAAGAACAAAAAATATGTGGCTTAAAACGATTTGTTGCTTTTTCTACTGTTTTCAAATTTTCCAAACGGAGTACCTTACCGGGTGTGAGATTTGAAACACTATCAGATTTCGGCACTCTAACACGAGTAACCGCACAACGATTTCAATTCGAGGGGGTTGTTTTCATGGTTAGGGAAGGTTAATTTGCGATACAAAATGCTGAATCTACTGGCCTTTCTTATCCCGATACCGGTGTGGGGTTTCTAGCAATTCCTGATTTCCCAGAAAACATTGTCAAGTTATCGGTTTTCCAACACTCTTGCGTTTGGACAGGATAATTCGAGTAAAACTGACGCTAGTGACAAAAGAAAAAACCTTGCATGCGAGGAAAAATAATAACATTCTGTGTACAATAACACGCTCGTATTAGTTCAAATTATTTTGTAAAAGTATGAAATATACTGCTTCTATATAGTCAAAATAATATATTATATTAACATTCTTAGTGTCACCTAATAAAAATCTCATAATGACAATGACGCATAGGAAATATTTCGGGAATCGTTGTTTCTCATGCTTCACATACTTCCCAATAATAAAAAATAGTGTCTCATGGTTCCAACAATCGAAATGATTTTTGGTTCAAATAGTCTTAAATCCACCAATTCTTTATCATCGTGAGATCCATGCTTATTAATTGTTTATTACTATGTATCATAGCCAGGATTTTGTTTCGGTGGGGGGACGAATTCAAAACATGAAGTGTATATATATACTAATTTTCGAGCAAAGCGCGAAAAATCTAAGCAAATTTGGGCAAAAATGAACATAGAACAAATAAAATTCATGCATAGCGAAAAAAAATGCGATTTTGTGTATTATTTTGGTAAAATATGCTCTTTTTTTAGATATCAGGGAAGGCAAATGCCCCCTTGACCCCTCTGGCTACGCCAGTGCTATGCATACTATTTATCAATTACTCAATCAGTAACACTCTCTTGAATTTGTGCAGGAGTGAGACTATTTTTTAATAAAAACGAATTAATCTTATTCTGTTTAAATATTCGTATTACTACAGTATAGAATAGATACCTGTGTACTGAACGTAGGGAAATTCAATGCACAATTCTTCATTGTTACTTAGGTTTGCAATTTGCAAATATATTTTGTCAATGAAAGAGTGTTTTCTCATACACCAGTGCATTGATAGATTATATGTTAGTTAGTACTTATGAGAACTGATGATATTTGTAACAATCAATTTCATTTTTGCAGACCATTTCTGTGGAATTCATTCACGGTGAAGGAATTGACGTACTACAGACTTTTATGGCAGGGAAAGGATACCGTTTGCTTGGAAAAGTTACACATTCGAATAATTTAGCAAACGATTTGTTGTTTATTCATAGTTCAATTAAAACTTGATACGATGAAATAAATTTATTAAGTATAAATACTGTACAAAAATATATAGGTTTTATAAAAATTTTTAATCGTTTCATGGCCCAACACCTCCCCCCCCCCCCCCGAAATCCCAAAAAAAGAGGTTGTTTTGCCCTGAAAGGGCAAAAAATTGCGAAATTTGCTCACATTTTCGCCTAAATTTGCTCACATTTTTCGCGCTACGCGTGAATATGTACCTCATTTTTGGAGTTTGCCCCCCACGAAATCGTTTTCTGGATACGGCCGTGGGTGACGTATCTAAAGATATCACAAGAGTCTAATCTTTCCAAATGAAAGTAATTATGGCTCTTCTGTGCAAGTCCCTAAAATAATCTAGCGTATCATGCTGCATGGCACTTCTTCTTTCGATGCATTTAAATTATTTTGTTTAATTTTTTCGTTATAATTTTTGTGTATTATGATATTCACTAATGCCTGAGATATATCCAGTTTGGTGGCAATGAATCTTTGCAACTTGCGGCTGTCTCATGGGATTATTTGGATTTATTATTTTCGTCATAAGTTTGGATTTTTTCTCTATGATAGGTTGTATTTTTTTAGATTTAATATTTAAGGCAATAGGCTTTGCTTGTCTTCGGATTTCAACGGAATTCAGTATATTGGTAAATGTTATTTCGAAAATAGCCATATTTTAAACTTCTAACCCCTCATGGATCTCCCTGGACGGAATCCAGTTTCGAAAAAAACGTTTATGGCTGCTTCAACTTCCGGTGACAATATCTTAGGCATATTGATACATCAAAACTATTGACAAAGGAAATCCAATCTACAAATTGTGTATATTGGTTCCGATAAAAACGACTCTGCCACAAAATACCGCTCGTTATAAAGCGGGCAGAAGAGTATTTTCACTCTCTGTACTATGTTTTTGGGAGTTCGGTGAAAGAAGGGTGCGATCGCTCGTTTTTGACCACCTGTATACGGCTATGTAATTATGGGGATTGGACGATTTGTAACCATCAATTTCATTTTTGCAGACCCTTTCTGTGGAATTCATTCATGGAGAAGGAATTGACGTATTACAGGAATTTATGGAAGGGAAAGGATACCGTTTGCTTGGAAAAGTCACACATCCGGATGGTTTAGCAAACGATTTGTTGTTTATTCATGGGTCAATTAAAAATTAATGTCATAAAATAAACTGATTCACTGTACAAATATTATATCAATTGTTATTCAGGTTGATCTAATTCAGAGGTCTACCTCTAATTCTAAAAGTTCCTACTACTTTAATTGTTTTTTTGTAATATCATTATAATACAAGTATTTAAAAAGAATAAGCAGGTTATACCCTTCTCAACCAAATTTTCTATCAATTCGAAATTTATTGCATCTGAAGCCACACACCTTGGAAATATCTTGTATATTTCAAATTTTTCCATACTGCCCTGGTGGGGAGCGCAATGATTTGATCATCTTCTGGTGCTGTAACTCCGCCATTTTTTATCCGATTGGGTTCAAATTTGCACTGCGGTTATATAATATGATTCCTTTTTAGGGTTTTTGGATCAAGCATGATATTTACATTATATATTTTCCCGCCAAATAAATTTTTGGATTTTCAAGTTCAGATTTGGACTGTTTTTATTTCGCATTCGTAATTGTATTTAGCTGGTTAGGTTAGGCTAAACAATTCAATTAAGTTAAAAAGCTAAAAATCTTTTTTATTAATTTTTAAAAATGAATAAGAAGTAAAAATAGTTCAAATGTGAACTTAAAATTCAAAAATTGATTCGGCGGGAAAATATGCAATGTATCATGCTGGATCCAAAAACCCCAAAGGGGAATCTTATCTACCCGCATTGCAAATTTGAACCCAATCGGATAAAAAATTGCGGAGTTACAGCATTCATAGATAATCAAATCATTGCGCTCCCCATATGCCTCATGCCAGGGGCATTATGGAAAAATGTGAAATTGACAAAATGTTTCCAAGGGGTGTGGCTTTCAGATGCAATAAATTTCGAATTGATAGAAAAATCGAATTTTTTGCTTGTCTATTTGGTTGAGAAAAGGTCAGGTAACTTTTACTGATACTCCAATGCATTTTTTCAATGATAATAAATGTGCAATGCCATTCCAATAAAAAGTCTATAAATGCTTTATAACTGTAAGTATGCAATTGTTTTTGCAATTTTGTCCATTTATTTTAATAGCCATGGCGAAAAATTACTTGAAATATTTTTTTAAATCATTTTATTCGAATCAGCAATGCATTGAATGCAAGCAAACTCAGTTTAACATTTGAGTTTTTTAATCAATTGAACTCTCATTCATATCAGCATTCATAGCTGATTAAATACTCTAATTCGAGCTTCCATCAGCCATAATATTACATTTTTTGAAAAAAAACATGTACTTAGTACTAATACATTGCAAATAAGTGAGTTTTTTCTTTTTTAAAAATTCGGTAAAAAAGCCCTTTTTCCTGGTTGTACAATCAATCAATGCAGTTTTTTATGCAACACATACATTCATACATTCAAATTGACGACAATGACTTTTTGAATTAAGGGTTAATTCAGAAAGCATTACTTTTCAGCATTCAGCATTACTTTTGGTCCTTTCGAACCGGATTTATTGCAGTATATTGATTATTTCGACATTATATTGATTTAACTAAATGATAAATGCATTTAATCAATCAATTTCAATTAAGCAAACTGGTATAGAAAATTTGCCTACATAGTCAAAATTAAAAAACCAAAAATTTGAAAAAAAATTGGCGCGAACTTTTTGAAAGTTTTGTATTTTCCACGTTGGGGAATCATATTGCCTACTTCCGATTAAAATTTCATTCCATTTAAATAAAAATGGCTGAGATACAGTCTTGCAAAGTTTTGGAATGTCAAGGGCCCCCTGCCTCATGGGAATAATATAATATGATAATAATAATATGTTTCCTCCTCTTCACGTAAACTACTAAATAATCATTGCACACATACAACTTGTTGATGTCATCTTGTAAAAACATTGTTTATTCAAAAATTAACATACAAATTATATTGTTGTATTGTTTAAAAAATTGAGTGAATATTACAATTAAGTTTATATATCCACCTTTAATCTCAGAATCCAATAAGAAACTCATCCTCTATTTTAATTTCAACTTTACTATTATGGAAAACGCTATTGTAGTGTTCCCCATTCATGCTGTCCTCTTTTTCAATTGCATTGTCCCTCTTTTCTTCCTCTTCTGAAGAAGAACCAGTATTAGTCTCAACTTTTTTCGAATTTCTTTTTGTGGTGGAACGAGTTCTCATAGAAGAAGAAGACGGGATTGATTCTTCAATGTCACTCTCTTCTTCAACTGTCGATTCCTTTGCATGGCTTGATTTCATATGAATACGAAGGTAAGTCAAACCTGCACACGGAACACTACAGATTTTACACTTGTACAACGACTCTCCATTGGGATGAGTTTTCTGACGATGAAAATTATACTCACACGTGGAATGTAACCGTTTCGGACAAAAGTGACATGGCATATTTCGTTTAGAATGATGGCTTTCAAACTTTGCGACATCTTCGAAATGGTTTTCGCAAGCTCCACAAAACACACCTTCATTGGCTTTTGAAACAGTGAGGTTTTGGCAACGATTTAATCTCTTATGATCATACAAATCCCTTCTTACGTGAAATATTTTTTGGCAAACATCGCATTGAAAATTCTCTCTCTCATTTTCACTTAAATGTTCCACTGCAATGTGACGTTGTCTACATATTTTGTTACTAAATGATTTATCGCACTGGTTACACACAAATGGTGGACCACCTTGACAATCCAAAAATTCCTGGTGTTTGACCAATTCAGATTGACTTTTGAATATAATATTACAACTTTCACATTTAATGGTCTTCTCGCTATGATAATAGCGGATGTGTGATTTCAATCGAACGGAACTCGGATACTGTTTTCCACAAGTTTCACATACAAAAGGGCCTTTCTCAGTGTGAGTGAGAGTATGTATTGCTAAATATTTAGTAGTCGTGAATGATTTTCCACATTCCTCACACAAAAAGCCTCTATCCGTGGAATGAGTTTCTACATGTTTCGTGAGCAGATCTTTTCTGCCAAATGATTTCTCGCATAGTTCACATTTAAATGGTTTTTCTCCAGAATGCATGCGTTCGTGTAGTTGCAAAGATTGATTTTTGTAGAACCCTTTTCCACATCTCGAACATTTAAATGGTCTTTCTTCTTTATGTAATGATAAATGTTGCTTCAAATTGAAAAAAATAGGAAATGATTTAAAACATATATCACATTTGAACTTTTGCTCACTTTTATAGTGTATTACATTATGCTTTTTGAGGTTACCGACGTCCTTAAATGTCTTTTCGCATATATCACACTTGAAGGGTCTTTCTTCCGAATGAACTCGAAGGTGGGTGTTCAAATGACACCGAACTGAAAAGGATTTTCCACAAGTGTTACATTTGAACGGTTTTTCTCCAGTGTGACATCGCATATGAAGTTTTAGTACTCCTGTTCCAGAAAATGATTTGTTGCATACTTCACATTCAAATGTTCGTTTCGAGCAGTCATGCTTTTGAAGAATAGTCAGTCTGCTAAATCTTTTGTGACATTTTTCACATTGGAAGCCAGAAGCTATGTCGTTGTCGATATGGCGTTGCACATCTGAACCAGTAGTAATGGTCGGTGTACGTTCTGCTGACTCTGTAAAGAGTGAATGAAAAAAAATGGTTAAAACATCCCACACTTATATCACACATACCACCATAATATTATAATCCTATACTTATACACTCGACTACAATATAAATCGATAACTTGAACATATATTGGCTAACGATAGTATTGATTCAACATACGTGAATTATTATTTGCCATTTAAAAAATTTAGGAGACCTAAGGGTTTTGAATGGAATAGTTATTGGTTGCGGTTGATTTATGATATTTAAAAATTTCTAAATTCAAAAATTCTGCTGGGTTTAAGATTTAAGTCGGTCGGCCGGATAATCAACAAATAATCTTATTAGGGCTTTTGCCTGTGGTAAAATGGAATGACAGAAACAGTCAATTTCACAATTTAAACTGAAAAAGCAATTTTGTATTTTCTTACATTTACAGCGTAATGAACAGGGGATGCTCGTTCGTGCTCATTGAAATTTCGAGGAGCCCTGGGAGGGGGTTGTTAAAGGCCAATTTGCTAGCAGTGGGGGTCTTCTATTACATTATAGATATAATCGCACTACTTTCCAACCACCAGACAGCCGAATTAATTAAATCTACTTTATATTTAATAGTGTAAATTAGCAGATTATTCAAACGCATCAAGTAAGCTGCCAGAACAGCTTAATAAACTTTCTTGGTATAAATGAATTTAGACGAGGACACATTAGTCAGTTTAAAAATAAAAAACATTGAAATCGCGGATTTACCTTCTGTAGGGTTCTTGTTGTTTCTTTTCCGGGAACGTTTAAACTTTCCTGGTTTTTTATTGTGATTCACATTTGTTTGTGATGATGGGTTGTCTTCAATTGATACAGAAGTATCATCTAAATCATCTTCATTTGATTTATTGTATTTACAGACATTAATATCACCCAAATCAGCGTTGTAAACGTTCTGCGACACTTTAGACGTCAAATCCGGACAATTTGCACTACTTGTTGTATCATTTGGACGATTATCCATGGAAAGAGCAGAAGTATTCTCAACATTTCTATATTCAGCAATAACATTGTGGAATAATGTACTTGACAGTTCGTTATTCCTTCTTCCAGATGAAATACGATTAGCAAAATTTGCACTTAGTCCTTCTATGTCTTTCAAAATTCTGTCCAGATCAGAGTTAAGAGTGAGAAGTTGTTCAGCAAGGTTGTAACATTCTTGACAGAAACTTTCGTCAGCTGAATTAACATTTTCCCAATTAATATTTACAATGCATTCTTGTGGTAAATGTTTGTTGCAAGTGGTAACTATTTGGTTGAGCACAACATCATTTTCGGCTTGGCGGTAATGAAAAGTGCTGCAATAACAAAATAAACAAGTTGTTTGTCCTTCGTTGATGTTTGTGGACATTTTTTGCTAACTTTTTCTGTTGTCAGTTGTAATTGTAAGTTAGCATATGATTCTGAAAAGAGAAAATAAATTTATTTTAATAAACCTGAATCGAAATTATTAAACGGATCGATTATATAAATTATTTTTAAATTCATTATTGGTTTACAAGCAATATAAAATATTATATTCACTAACTTTTTACGGTCTGAAGGAAGAGGCAAATTTTAGTTTCCAAAATAATAATAGTGTCTAGTTTAACCATTTGGAATTTACTGTAGTACCGCCAAACATATTCGTGAAGGACACCCGATAGTCAACTGTGGATGGTCTGAGGAGACCCGACATCTATCTACATGGGACTTCTTATAGGTGTCAAGGTGTCATCTTCTAAGGACTTCCAATATCAAAATGGTAGAGGTAGACATGATGACATTTAAGCATAACAATATGACCTGAAAATCATCAAAATATGGCAAAGTCTCTCATTTTTAAACTCCTGAAAGCTTGTAGCGGTGTTTCGATTTATCTGGGGTTTGCGTTTGGGGGTTTAAACACCGGGCGCCCGACAAGGGCGCCTTTTTTTGTGGTGCCCAGCGCACTATAGGGCGCCCGGCGCTCTAAATAGCCAAAGCCAAAAATTAAAAGGCATTTCTCCATCCCATCCAAACTTTCTTCAAAAAAGACTCGTGTCGAAAATGAAAATCTAATTCCAATACTAATAATTATGACAATTGAAATTTGACATTTATAACTAAAAACTAATAATGTAAATATATAACACTAATTATCACAAATACAATAAACTAACCTTCATTTTATTTAATTTTGTTTCCCTACTTTTGCTCTATTATATATATCATTGCATAGTACAAATGTAGAATGATCTTGATCTAGTACAATGACGCAGTGTGAGAACGATTAGTGTAGGATACAGTAATATATTTCGTTATATTGAATATCGGTAATAATATTATAATTATAACTCAATGTAGTTCGCGGTATCTACAGTCAAGGCTGTATTTAGGTGAGGGCAAAGGGAGCAATTGCCCACTACGAAATCGGAAAAAATAGGTTATTTTACCAAAAAGGTGCAAAAAATCGACATTTTTTTCGCTCTACACGCGAATTCGACGCATTTTGCATTTATTTTGGCCTAAAATAGCTCAAATGTTTCGCGCTACGCGCGATAATATACTATTGTACATCATGTTCGTATTTTGCCCCCTCCGAAATGGAATCCTAAATACAGCATTGTCTACAGTATGTAGTCGAATATAGAGAGTAGATAGATTGATTAGCTTGGAGTGTGCTTCTGAGCCATGGGAAAATAGTTGTCGTTTGTGCTAATATTATGCAGTATGTGTCAGCATATTATGATTGCAAATAAACTGGTAAACCAGGCGTAACTGAGTAGCGCCAGTTGTTGGTGTGTCTTGAGACAGTTAGTAAGAGTATGAA
>JAQFYB010007659.1:0-10576 GCA_034694085.1 Pogonognathellus longicornis
TTATTTGTCCATTCTATCATACTTAATTAAATAAAACTACTGATGCTCTGACACTGCTCACAAATACCATGTTATATTTTGGATAAGGTGCTTATACTTTGGTAATGTACCTAACTTAATGTATGTTTTCTATCTGATAAACTGAAAATAAATTGTTTATTGGTACTCTGATAAACTGAAAATAAATTGTTTATTGATACTCTGATAAACTGAAATTAGATTGTTTGATAGTCTGATTGTATTATTAGCTTCAATTCAATATATTTAGCTTTGCTTCTTTAGATTAGGTAGCCTTCTCGAATTATACACTTAAACAACGTAAACTTTTGCACGCTACGCGAGAATTTTATGTTCATTTTTGACCTTAGCTTAAAATTGCGAAAATGAGTACATATAGACTACATGTTTTGAGTTTGCCCCCCCCCCCAACCAAATCAAAGCTACGCCTATGCTACATACTACATACCAATAAAATAACACCTATAAATAGGTGGATACATGCCATTGCATTGCCATTACAGTTCTGAAACGATGCTTGTGCAAAATTTTCTTTTCATTTTCTAACAAAAATTTATTTAAGTAAATCTTCAATGAAATAGTCATTTACCACAAATATTGTAAACCATAATTTTACATCATTGTGAATACAATTTATACGAATATCGTTCTATTTAATTTTTTTAACATATAGATTTTTTTGAGTCACAACAGTGCACAATAAAAATGTATGGGAAAATATGACATTATTTGATGAACTTTCTCTGAAATTTGTATAATTGACAACATCGAAATTATATCACTTTCCTCTGTTGCTTATATCGGATGTTCTAAATTGTACGAGCACAACTAAATACGTTACTCCAACTCCAAAACTATTAGTTATCAAAGAGCGATTAATGGTATAAAAACCTCCGACATGAATGCTTGGTGGATTGTTGGATATTCTGGATACAATCAGTTGAATCTATATATAAAATTAAGGGTCAATTAATTATTTTTCTATCCAAATGCTTAAAATTGGCTTTTTTTCTCATGTAAAGGGCATAGTCAGGATTCATAAAGATTTTACAAACAATATAACAACAACTTTTATATTACAAACAATTTAGGTAGTGCAAACATGTACTTAGCTTATATCCATCCTAGCTATGCCCTTTCTCATATATTTTATTATCTTTAACGTCCACCACACTACTTTGAATTACCATTAATTGAATTTTTCCAGTTAGAAGTTCAGACGGTAGATTTTGCAATTTATATATTGCTAACAAATATTTTTCCGTAATTTTTCCACACTCTGTACAAAGAAAGTACAATGTCACGGCATACATAGCCGGAGGGATGGCCATTATCAATTTTGTAGCAATACTAAATTTTGGAATGGATGTTAACAAGAAAAATGTGTTTCCAAGAATCCCCAGAAGTAAAAAGGAGCACTCAAGCATCAAAGATCTGTAGAATGTTGCGCAAAATTCTGCAATTAGTTGCTCTAAAGAATTCATAAGCTGTAATATGACTACGAGCTTGTTTTTCTCGCATTCGAGGTAAGTCGAAGGATCAAATACTTGTTGGTTTGCTGAAAATAATTTCTTGTTAGAAATTGCCATAATATCATGAGTGTAAATATTAGAAGCAGCCGATGTAGCTAATTCGTCGAATTCGGCTAATAACACATCTAGTGCAAAAGTAAATAATTTTACATAAAATATAATGACAAGTGTATTAGAATAATGCAATGATTTAACAATCACTTGATAGAATTCCTTCAAAATCATCGTAATGCTTTCATCCAGTATAGGTGCTTGGTTTGGATCAAACGTTTGCCATATTTCTAATCCTATTATTACCGCTAATAATGTAAACAAACTGATGCTGTAATTTTGAACGTATTGATATATTTTTTTGATTTCATTACTATACTTCAAATCAAAATTTGTGTTGACAGAATGTAATTGATTGAAAAATTGAACAATTTTATTCCAAAGTGTGATTATACGATTTCTTTGGAAAATTCCCAACACTTTCAAAAATGATATGGTGAACATCGCGAAGAATTCATTAGCATACATTGTTATAAATTGCGTTGGACTATCGGTATATTGTAAATATTGCTGGAGGTTCGCTATTGTGTCACTTGCGTACAACACAAATATGACCTGCAGACCCAAATTCCAAAACACAGGCCATGAACATAATTTCGAAGAAAGAACTCTAAAATTGTTGATTCGTTTAATATAAAACGGAAAGTAGCCAGAAAGTATCCCGATGTATACGACCCATGAGCTAGCACCAATTAAAGTATCAGCTTCGGCCGAGGGCACTGTGGACATTTCTTTAATTATGCTCATTTTCTGAATTAATTATTTTGAGGATTTATTTATTTAATGAAATATTAGAACAATAATAACCGAAAAAACTTCGCTTTTTAATTATTTTCGTAGTTACATAAGCACCTTTAGATAATGTATGGAACACTTGAAGTACAAACTCTAAATTGTTTGGTGACACACGGTCAACAACGGTCTTATAGAACTGGACTTGAAATGAATGGCACTTGGCAGTTGGCACTTACTTCGCAAACTTAATAAAAAATGACTATTATGACTATAGGTAATTTAGGGTCGGTTTATTTGAAGTTTTTATTAATCATTCCGCATTCTTAAGCTAAACTACAGTATTTATTTGAGTATGATTTGTGTACGTAGCGTACCCAAAAATTTCCAATACACCTTAGTGTAATTTTCATTTAGCTAAGAGCCTTGTTGTATAGTAGGTACATAAATACATATTATCTAATATTTTGTACTCAAAAATTAGCCAAGTTGAGCTATAAAATATTAGTTATGGTTTATTTATATTTAGAGTAACCAATTGAAATACAGTATTTTAATGAATTTTTGATTAGTTTTGTTCACAGTAGCATTCATAACATATTCCAATGAAAATTTATGAATAAATACAAAAGCTATTTTCAATGTATCTGCCTATAGAATTTACACAAATTATTATCAATTCACATTTACAAAACACCTGCGAAAATATTATGTGCACGGGAGTGCACAATTACTTCAATTAGTATAATATAGTCCCATTACAAGAAATGGACAGGCGCGTAGCCAGGATTATAACCTGGGAAGGTGCACAGCTAAGTTCTATACACCAATCTGTTTCTTGGGGAAGCAAAAATCCCAATATGAAGTACATATAAAATAGTCTACTATATAGTCTACTACGCGCATGGGAGTGGATAGGTAACCTACTAGCAAAGTAGCAAACGTATTAGTACTATTTCATTTTTTATTGATATTTCACTGAATATTTTTTGTCGCATGCGCTTACCATGTGTATTTCAATTGTATAGTATATCCGTAATGTTGTAGGAATTATTTGATTACCATAACTTTACATTGGCTGTCACAGAATTGCATGATTTACTAACATGTCACATTCTCACATTAGTACATTAGTATGTATATATAGTCAACATTTGTGCTTGTACTTACAAAGAGGTCAATAAAATAGGTATGGAATACTGTTGTTGTGCTTATAAATAAATAAACTACGAATGTAAGAGACAGGTGTTTAAAAAGAATGATGAATAATATTACGCAACTCAAGACAAATTCATTGTGAACTACGACAATGGATATTTGAGTGATGTTTTCGGTACAATATGGCGTATTAATTTATGTCAACGTCAACGGGGTAAAAGATTAAAAGGAAGAATGGATAATAAAGGGTTACCTAATAATACCTAATAAAAGTATGTACATATGTACCGAATTGTTTGTAGCCTGTAAAGGTGTAAATGTAATGAAACCATTTTTAAAGTAGATTACTTATAAATGTTCAGAATAGAACGATCAAACATTGTATTTTATTTTTCACACTTTGTTTGCAAGCAATTATTTTTATATTATATTTAAGCATAATTTTGAATTTTTAACCCAATATGTATGCAATAAATTAAATGTACAATGGGTACCATAAATGCGAGTCTGATTCGCGACTAGGTCAATCGTATAATTCGTATATATATATATATATATACTTGTAAATACTTGTATGCCAATATTATGCCGTTAAAGTGTATAACAAATAACTTTAATGAGTTTTATTATTATAAAGGTGGTATCAATAGAATCAAACGGATTTAGTTGCGTTAATTCTACTGTCAAGTTCCGAATCTAGAAATTGGGCCAATATGACCAGATATGTTATAGTTGAAGCAAGGGCCTAAAAAGATTTTTATATATAAAATGTGTTGAGATGCAGATATATAAAATATTAATGGTAATACTTGTATCAAAATTAAATTGCAAAAATAAAAATTACAGAGGTCATCAATGAAAGTTTCACGGTAAAAAATCCCCCTGCATCAATGGACGGCAGGCAACATGTTAGACGAGACGCGATTAATTCGATCTGCGGTTTAACAGCAAAAATTTGCATATAATTTATGGATATACTTAGACTTTAGGGTTACAATAACTAATAACCGTTATTCAATTTATTTCGTATTATTTATTTCGTATTTCGTTTCGTATAAGTGCGATTTGTAATTTGCGTTTCACCTTTGTTTGTAGTTCTGGTGTTAGGATGTAGTAAGGAATGTTTTGGAGCTTATGAAGAATTTTTTCGAATTTCTGTGTGATAAGCCCACTTTCCCTACATATTGAGTGCAACATCAAAATCGTAACAAGTATTTGTGCAAGAAAAATGATTCTCATTGAGACTGGTACTATTGGAACTGATATTAAAAAGAAAATATATGCCATAATGTACAAAAGCGAAATTGCGAATTCTATTAACAGTTGCTGACAAAATTGGATAGAAAAATCCGAAATTAATTGCTCCAATGAGTTAACAACACTTAATATGCGTGTGAGAGATTTTGTCTTTCTGTATTTTTCATTATGACCCGGCCAGACTTTATAAAACTGATAATAAAGATCTTCATCAACACTTCCCATTTTTTGTTCCTCAGAGGACAAGTATTTTTGAGTATCGGATAAATTTTCAAGCTCAGTTATTACCACATGGAGTCCAAAATTGAAAATCTTAGCAAAGAAAACAATCATTAATGTATTTGCTATGTGTATTGTTTCAAAAAATGATTGAAAAAATAAATGAAGCAATTTGTAGAAGTGTTCCTCGTAAGGAAGGATTTCCGTCAATGTTGCACCTACAAAGTAAATAACTGCAACGAAAATAGTAAACAGACAAATATTTCTCAATGAATTTTTAACATGTATTAATAAATGAACGTAATTTGTCCCAAAGTTTTCACTAAGGCCACGCAAATTACTATACAATTGCACAGTCTCGTGCCAAATCCTCATAAAATGATTTCTTTTCCATATCCCCAGCGCTTTTAAAACTCCTGTGGTAGTAATTAATGCATAGCTTAGAATAATTAAAGTTACAGTTTGAGTAGCACTGTCTAAAAGAGCTTCACTTTGTGAGTGTACTACTTCGTTATACAAATGATTAAAAAATATCAACTCCAGAAAAATCGCCCATAAAATTGGCAAGGAAAAAAAATTGCCGGATAAATATTTGAATTCAGTTTTTCTTTTAATTGAAAAAGGGTGGTAGCCAGAGATTCGTCCCATATTGATTGACCAGATCCCGGTTCGTATAAGTATATCTTCATCCATCAGGAGAGTTGAAAATCCAGACCTGATATCCATTTCGGCTTTAACAAACTGCTGATTGGTTATGAATAATCGTTAGTAACTGAAGTCTTCATTTATAATATATTAATACAAATGGTGAACTCTTATTTTCATGAATGAATAAATATCTTGTATTTTTATAGCAAATGCAAAATAATTTATAGTTGCAAAAAGAAAATACCTATAATGAATAAACATCTATTTAGTTTAGTTTAAAGAAGTTAATATGGCATGAATACAAGTAAATGTTAGCTAATAAAAGTAGTTATACAAAAGAGATTTATGAAAGGCTAATTTTATTGAAGTTCTCTGAAGTATTTTATTTTCATTTCTTGAAATAACAATTTAATGGATTACATAGTTTAATCTGAATGAATTGCTAGATATAATTTACTATAATGCACTTGGGGAGAATGAGATATCTATATCTACGCTCTACGCCTACATTGAACCTGACGAATGACGAATATTATTAGAAGTATACTATATTTGATCTTAAAGTAGTTTATTTTAGCTAATTTAAGCTCGCTATTATTTATTTACCCACAAAATATTACAATTTATACAAATACAAATGAAATTGTGTTTAACAAGAGAAAGTAATGAAACGGTACTTTTTAAAAATATGTTTGTATAAAGTTTTAAGAAGTCGATTTTTTCAAACGTGATTCCGAATTGTTAAACTGTATTAAAATTATAACATATGTAATAACCTGAGACAACATTACAACAATTACAGAGCGATTTATTGTAAAATAATGTCCAACGTGTATCCGGAAAGGTTGATTAGAGAGTCTCACCATCGCAAGTTGAATCTATATTACAAAATTAAAAAAATAGGATTTTGTAATAGGTATTTTATTATAGTAATACAAAATCAATGGCGTATTTATAGGGGGCTTAGGGGTCTAAAGCCCCTTCCAAATTTTTTGGACTAGTAAGATTATGAATCTCAAAAATTGAAAACAAGTCATTTTGCCATAAGTTTTTGCTCTAGCCCCCTCCAAGTGTCTGACCGACCCACAGTAGTATATAGTAGGTCTGGTAATCTAATAAAGCTATATTATTATATTGAGTATAGTTTGTTGGTATCAATATAGGCTTGGATTCTGGGACAGATTCCTTTTACTAGTCCATCCCCCAACCAAAACCAATGGAGTCGTTTAATCTCTATATTATGTTGTATATTACATAACTTACCCTTAGATGATTTTGAGTTGTGAATATTGATAAAGGTATCATTTCCAACTTTTTGAAAACTTTCTTGCAGTTTTGTGTAATATTTCCAGCTTCAGTACATAATGTATAAAGTATGAATACACTTTGCACAGGACCCACTGAAACAATCGCTATGTCCAAAAGTGTGGCAGTACCAGTAGAGACATAATACGCAAAGATGAAATAAGTAGTAATCAAAATGTTCATGAATTGAGAAAAGATCTCTAGCATTAAAAATGAAGCATATACATGACAAAATGTCAATATTAACAATTCAAAATCGCGTAATATCTCTAGAATATGGAATAATTTTCGTTCAGGAGACAAAGGGTGGAAATATTCCGATTTTGATTTTATTATTGCGTTAACATTAGTAAGTTCTAAATAAAAAAAATTCATTTGTACAATGTGAGACAGTTCTTCTATTTCGACTATTAACACTCGTAAAGCTAAATTAAAAATTTGGAAATAAAATATTAACATAATAGGACTGCCTATGTGCATAATATTACGCAAAACTGAAAATAAAACTTCCCATTGCTTTATAGTGAATGAACGAACATCAAATGAAATATTTGCAAACATAACTATTGAAAATGTTAAATAAATGAATGACCAATTTCTCCCATATCTATGAATATCTGCATTTAAATTCTGATACTTGCGATCGAAATTTGCACACATTTTTCGCAACTCAGAATAGAACTTCACAATCTCTCTCCAAAATAGAAGGATCTTATTCAAATTAAAAATCCCTAAGAGTTTTAAAAATTCGTGAGTGCATTCTATAAATAAAAGGTATAACAATTCGATTAAAAATATTGTAGCTGTCTTGTCCGGCATGCGTGACAAAAATTCGATATAATAAATTAATGAGGAAACAAAGGCACAATGTATAATTACATTCCACAGTACAGGAATTGATATTAATTTTGTGTGCAAACTTCTCTCTCCATTTTTCGTTTTTAAGGAGATCGGATAATAACCAGAAAATCTTCCTATGTTTATTTGCCACATTCCATTTATTATTAATAGCTCCTCAGAAGATTTTACTTTAGAGAATATTTTGTCGATCTGCATTGTAACTCCTACTAGTAGTCTAGATTTACTATCTGATTGTTTTACGTATTATTGAACTTATTATCTTTTATGGGTATCACAATATTAATTGATAATAAATTATACTTGTTATTGTTATTAATTAATATTAAATAATTCTGCATCCCTTAATCCCTTTTATATTGAATTCATGGTATATGTTCAGGTTAAATATAATGAGAATTTGGAAATATTCAAATTTTTGATTAAGTGAGGTCCATTCACTAGACTGCTTAATCTTTTTGGATTCGTACTTAACTAAATTGTACCAATACATTCCTCACGATATATGATTCTATTTTCCCTGTACGTATCTACTATGTATTGCTTATAAATTTTAGATCATACCAAGCTGCTTATTCTTGAATACCTAAGTATATATAGTTATGCAATTTACAATATACTTCCCCTCCCATTCCCACAATATTTGTACAGCAATTCAATCAAATGTTTTACTTAATTATTTTATTTGCTATGTAAGCTTTTGTCATACTACTACAATCTACAATACTACCTCTCGACTACCTCCAGAGTCGATTCAAGTTAACAACATTAAATATTTGTATACAACTACATAGCCTGGAAAAAGTACCGAAAATAATAATTGTTTGCTATTTAAAGCCTTAACAAATGCTAGGTATAATGTTTCAATTTTACTTTGGATTCATTCGGTTGGGAAATGTTACCAGGGCCGTATCCAGGATTTGATTTCGGGGGGGGGGCGGTAGCGTCAAAATTCTATTATAAATCACGATTATCATTATTACGTGTAGATTGAAAAATTGTACTAACTACAAATAAAATTACACTACAAATAAAAGATATTCTCAATCTCAATTTTTGAAACTAAATAAAATATTATTATAATTTTAAATTTTTGGCAGAAAGAAATTACTTATTATCCGATTCGTTACAAAATTGATTAGGTTTACAAATAATTTTCGTTATAAATAAGGTATGTACAAACATTAGTTTAAGAGGAAGATATTTTGAAATTAGGTAGATTCAGATTTATTAAACTGTATGGATATAATAATGTATGTAATAACTTGAGACAAAATTGCAATAATCATAGAGAGATTCATTGTAAAAAAATGTCCAATATGTATCCGGAATGGTTGATTTGATACTCGCACAGTCGTCAGTTGAATCTGAACAATATAATACAAAGGTTATTTGCTGTGGATTATTGGTATTCTGGGGAACTAACAATTAAATTAATTTTATTTGTGGTGTGTATACACACACACAGGCGTATTCAATGAAATTTGCTTTAATCCCGTTTAAAATTCGAACGTTTAAAACAAGGTTATGTAACAAAAATAAATTATTAGACTGTTTCCAAAATCAAAATGGTTATTTAAAAAAATAAATTAATACTTTGTCCATCGTAGGCTAAAAAGTATGTGCAACATTGTTGGTAAAGTAAAATACATATTATTATGTGTGGGTACACTTTAATCTAGATCCCCTGCAATACATTTGTGTGTACGCCTGTACTTGTTGGCCATACTGTATCATAAAATGTTTTTACAAAAAATTTGATCTAGACTTACCCTAAGTCGATTTTGAGGTGTGAATAATGACACAGGTATCATTCCTAATCTTTTAAATACTTTTCTGCAGTTTATCGTAATGTTTCCAGCTTCAGAGCATAATGTATAAAATATGAATGTAGCTTGCACAGGACACATGAAAATAATCGCTATATCGATGAAAGCGAAATTACCCGAATATGTTTTCGTAAATATAATGTAAGCATAAGCCAAAATTTTTACGAATTGTAAAATGAGCTCCATCATTAAAAATGGAGTAGATAGCTTTGAAAATTCTATTATTAATAATTCTAAATCTTTTAATATCTCAAGAATCTGCGCTAATTTTTGTTCAGGAGAGGGAGGCTGTAAATATTCCGATTTGGATTTTATTTTCGGATTAATATTAGTAATTTCTAAGTAGGAAAAATTCATCTCTACAATTTGCGATAACTCTTCAATTTCGAGTGTTAATGCTATTAAAGCAACGTTGAAAATTTTGAAATAAAATACAAGCATGATTGGGTTAGCCATATGCACAATATTAAGAGCTAAAGAGAATAAAGTATCAAATTGTTTTAAATCAAATGAGCTAAAATCCACATAGATAACTTTCTTGGAAACCTGGATTACTCCAAGGATCAAATAAATTACAGACCAATTTCTTAAATATCTCTGAGTATTTAAGAATAAGTGTTCATACTTGCGACTGAAATTTGCACTAACTCTTTCCAACTCGATATAAAATTTCACAATGTTTTTCCAAAATCGAAATTTTCTACTAACTTGAAATATTCCTAGAACTTTTAAAAATTCTTGGGTAAATTCTACAAGTAGTACATACCCCAGTTGTATGAAAAACAATGTTTTAGTTGTGTCAGGAAAATTCTCTAAGAAGAATTTGATAAAAAATACGAATGAAATAATGTAAAAAGTTTGGAGGATTAAATTCCAAAGTACAGGAAACGATACTAACTTCACATGTAAACTTATCTCTCCATTTCGATTTTTTAAGCAGATCGGATAGTAACCTGAAATTCTTCCCAA
>JAQFYB010007660.1:0-10576 GCA_034694085.1 Pogonognathellus longicornis
CTGCTAATTGTACTATGCCCACTTAGATTCCTCTTTATGACAATAGTTCTATTATTAGCAATATAATACGCAAACAATCTCTATCTTTGTAATTGAATGTTTTCTTGTGAATTTAACGTTTTCTACTTGTTAGGTAGATAAGTGAATATCTATTTTGCGTTTTTGTACGCTGTAATTGCAATTGATAATTTTAGGTAGAATTTCTGCACGTATACCAAGCATAATATAATGTATGTAATAATGTTTTCTTTGGTGGCTTTACTTTGGCTTGAGTTTACATTACATTACAGCATAATTATTTATTACCTTTTTGTATCATTAATTAGGTAGGTAGTAATTATCGCGTAATATCCAGACAGTACTTAAGCTATTAATATGAATAATTATATACATAGCTATTTCGTATACTAGTTTGACATAATAATTACAGAGATTCTACTACTGCACTAGAATTTTCAAGTGTTTCGTATTTTTGAGAAATAATTATCATTATCCAACTCGTAAACTGTGGTTGGCTATTTTTATGGCTATGTACACGTACAGCGTTAAATAGATTATGAAGTTCGTTTAAATGCACAATCATTTGGTTAATATTTACAACACAACGAGTATGTATATATTAAATAGGAATCAGTTACAACAGAAATAGCAGTAACAGAGAGGCATGGCATGATTAATAATTTATTTAAAAGCAGACTGAATTTGCTTCGATCTGTATGTGACTCTGATTGATCAGTTTGATTGATTTCACTCGGAATCCTTCTTGGAAGAAGAAAATGATACAATCGACCGGATTCCTTTGACGGACGTCTATAAATATTAATAAATTATTATGTAGGTACATTTATTACACATTATTAGTATTTTATGGATTTACACAAGCTAAAAATTCATTTTGAAACACTTGGATTGTATCATTGTATTAATTAATATTAATTATCATAATTTATGTGCAATAGCTGCTTTACCATACGCTTTCTCACTACCATTTATTTACTGTCATACCGATATTTAGTAATTGCGTTTGTAAGTTATAGAATTAAAGTAATTAATTGCCGGCTCAGCTAATTGATACGTGTGGAAATGATTGTTTGTGATTGTGACTCGATGAGTATCACTTTTACTAATTTTTGTAAGATTTTTTAGAAGGTTGCTGGTACGGGTACCTATAGGACTGTTTGGATTGTACTACAGCTACACAGTTGAAATATTTGAAACGGACTAAATACATTTTCTAAGAAGTATCTTTTATATTTCTGTCAATTGTAATTTCTAGTATTTGTATGGTGTCATATTTTTCTACGGGGTTTTCTACGGGTTTCCAAAATTATTACAATTCATGACATGTAGTATTATGTGGTTCATCGATGATTTGGTCAGATTTTTATTGGATTTTCAAGTCAAAACTCAAACAATCAGGTACGTACGGGGTGTTTTGATTCGACATCTATTTTTAGTCATATTTTAATATTCATTTCACTGTTTAGTTCTCTCTGTTTTCGTTTGTGGCTCATTTTACGATCTTTTTTTCATTTCAGTGCAATTTGCGCATTTGTTTGTGTATTGCCTCAGCGAGCTCGGAATTTGGTAGGAAGGGATAGAAAATTCACCTTCTTTTTAGCTCCATTTAAAAAGTCTTTGTACATATCTGATCGAATGTATCTTGAGTAACTGTCACTTTTCATGAGATGGTACACATGAGCCTGTAGAACAAACAATAAACCTTTAAAAACATTCATAAATAGTATTTAGAAACCTTTTGGGGGGATTAAGGGGGAAATTTTACTACTGAATGTAAATTAAATAAGAAATTATTTTTCGGGACGGGAGATTTTGAGTATAAAGGGAATTGTTAACAGACCAGAGCAGTGTCAAAACTCCAACGATCCGCCGGACTGCCTTCTTGTATATTTTTACGAGTTTGGTCGTAAGAATGAGAGTCTACGTTCACAAGACAGGTTGAGTCGGGGGCTAGAAACTCTGCCCAAATTTCTTCTGCTCGCTTAGGTACATCTGTCATGGGCAATCGCTTTAGTTCTTGAACCGCCTCCCAGAATCTGAAATCACAAAATATTATTTCTAATAAAAACGAATGAAAAAAGTTTTTTAGAAGACTCAATTTGAATTCATGAATTGGATTAGGAATAAAGGGATTTAATCCCTACTTGAGATTTTCTGCAGAAAACTCTTTCTCCAGAAAACGTGAAAAATGATCTCGACCGACGGGATCTTTGAGAAGTTCTTCAACGGAGAATCCCCATCGTCGAACACGTCTGGCGGGTATGTCTCTTCTACAATTTAACATGAGCCCAAAGAAGATTGAATTGTTATTTTTGTATCTTATAGATCATTTCCAACAAAGTTTAGAAAAATATTTTTCTTACGCTATTTTCTCTTGATCCCAATAATCAGCACTATCAGATAACCACGGATTGGATGGTTCAGGTGCAATGATAAAAGGATCATACTCTGAATACATTTCGTAGTAAGCCATATGCCTAAAAGAAATTGAATATAATATAATATGTATGTAAATCCTCGTTATCACCCAGAATGTCTGTATAGAAATTGTAATGTAATATGAATTCATTTTCTTTACATTTCTGCAACTTTTGAGATTTTGATGGAATGCCGATCCAACTTGTACTTAAGAGATTTGATTTGCTTAGTAAGCTCGAATGCTGACAAACTTTTCTCTTTGGAAATACCACAATCTTTTCTATTATCCCCGGAATTGCTACCATGTCTGGGTCGGTTCATGCGGCACACCTTCTTTATATCCATCTCAGTTGTGTTCACACAACCCGGCTGTGTCAAAAAAACATTTTAATTTAAAATGTGTAATAATATTATAGACCCATTTAATTTATAATTGCAATTAAAAATTGCCAGGACTAACAGACGGTCGATGAACATCCCAAAATGCCCTTTCTTGACTATCTAACACTTTTCTTTCCAACTTGTCCCGTTTCTTGTCCACTTTGCTTTGAGCTTCGGCCTAGTTACAATAAATTCCATAACTCTTACAACATTGTCAATAGAAATACATTATGGAGAACCTCAACTTTTCTTTTAGTATATTACAACTTACTTGCATAAATATGAATTCCCATTTCCTCGAAAACATTTTCTGTAGTCGGGCCAAATTTTCTGCTTCATAGTCGGCCAACTCAAGTCTTGTTTTATTCTGCATTGTTCTTTTGCACAAGTATACAGCTACATAGAAAGACAGACAGAAAACAATTCCTATAATGTTTACTACTCCAGAATCCAGATACACCCGCATTAGTATTGAATTATTTAAATACGATATACGCTGAAGTATGAGGGGCATAAACATAAAGGAATAATAATTCCAGACTTCAATACTCAGACATAGTTTATATTATCAGATTGTTTTATTATTTGTGTCATAAAGCGAATATTTTAGTACCATAGTCAGAGTTTTCTGGTTCCCAGTAGTTGGAAGGCCAAAAATATGGAGTCTGGGAACAGTAAAACAGAATTATGCATAGTTAGATCCTAAATGACAAAAACTGTTTAATATTTTGAATGAATATTTAAAGTAGATGAGATTGTTAGAGCATCAACTTGAGACTACTTGCCCAGTAAGCAATTTCCTGTTATTACAAGTTGTAAGTTGCGAAGTTGAGATGAATACAGAGAGAAAAGTGTTTCATTCATGAACGAGTCTTGAATAACACTAACACTCAAGACTCAAAAGGGAGCACAATTCTGAATATAGAATTGTACAAGCGTGAATGAGAAAGTTTTAGAAACTTTCGGAGTTACAACTTACTGTAATTGACACTATTCATTCAATTTCCTAATGCTACTCTGCCTCCAATTTGTAAAAGCTTCTCTATTCGCAAGATTATATACCTACCTTTCTAATACAGCTCTTAGAATACCAGACTAATGGCTACAATGACATTATACCATAATTTGAAAACCCTAGCTTTTTACGATAAAATGACGACTTTAAAAAATACTTTACCTGGAATCTGTAGAATGCGGAGTCATTTTTAACGGTGAGTATGTGATCGTCAATTGGGAATATGTAGCCGTGAGCTGCTAGCAAATGTGCAAGATGAAGGGCTTCATCTGTATCAAATATTGAACCTTAAGGCAGATGTAATGTAATAAATAATAGTGCATAAATACTCAAAGTCTAATAAAACGCTAATAAAGCATAATTCTGAGGTCTACAATCAAAAGGGTATAAATAACATGAATCTATTAAAATTGCTCTAAAAATGCATTGTAAATCATCCAGGTAGTTTAAGTATTTGTTTACAGGCTCAGCTAAATAATTACATCGGCTATTTATACAAGTAGATACTTACTTTGATCTTCGACATCAAGATGTCTGGTGATCCAACACACCAAATCGGATCCTAAGAACAATAAAAATATCCCCATCAGAAAAATGAAATATTAGATGTTTTGACATGAATTCCTATTTTGTACTATACCAACAGTTTGTTTTGTTTCATTCAGTCATTTATAGAATGATTGATCATGCATCTTACAAATAATTCTTGAAGTTTGAACTCTGAACTATGTCTTGCAAATATGTTCTCAAGACACGATAACTTTATCAAATAATACTATAATCTTATTTGGTGCAAATCTAATTACCATACTTTGGCAACTTAAATTAAGTATTTAAGATATATGCTGCACACGGCCGTATCCAGAAAATGATTTCGGGGAGGGCAAAATAGCTGTTTTTTGGGATTTTTGGGGAGCAATTGCCCATTTGCCCACCCCCTGAATACGGGCATGAATTGCTACATAGATCGTATATCTTGTATATCAGCATAATATAATATGCTTTTATTTCGTATGATTCTAATTGAATTTAATAAGTTGAAAGATGTAATGAAGTTGAAGTTTGTGAATAAATCTAAATGGACCACTTGAGTAACCTGCAAAAACTGATGGTATCTTAGTCAGAAAGCTTTTGACAGTTCGCACAGGAACTCCAGAACCTTCATCTTGCATTCTCTCGATCATTTTCTCCATCTAAGAGCAAGTCAAAATCATTTTAATTATTCACATCTTCACAAAGTTTCAAAGACTTCAATCTCTCTTTGAGACTACGAAACGTATATAAATACATAGAGATATAATATTCCTCTATATTTGTAGTAATAAATTTGATTGTACTCACTTTCCTATATACAATATGGTTGGGTGTTTGATCTCTGTTGCCATTTCCGCTGGTGGCCATGCTCGTGGCAGATTCCGAGGCAATGGCTGCATCCATTTCAGTTATATTTACAAGTTTATCAGATTGCTCAGTTCCTCGACCTTCTCGATTCGAACCCCTTTTGCAAAATCAGATGTATAGGAATTATATTACTGATACTCGTCTTCATCATTCTAACCAAGTCTTTATTATACATGAAATGCTTCATTTAGACAATCACACCCCCCAGTAAGAGAATACTGTATGCTAACGAATCTTGAATCAATTTTTCATCTCAATTCAGTTATTTCGCTTTGTAGTAAAAATTATTTTAAACATTAGCGAGAGAATTTTGATCTAGTTAAAATTACATAAGTATACAAACTAAATGAGATTTAATACTAAACAAATATCTGTGTCAAATATACAAATATCACTACTGGATTGTGTGATTTGTTTGGAATGGGTTGTTTTAATATTTTTGTGTTCTACAGCTAAAATGATCGGTTCAACAACTAATTTTTGCCATTAAATACATGTATTCATCATATGTATGTTTTTGTACTCATTAAATACCTATGTTTTTTTCATGCTCCTAGTAAAACTTGTACTTGTTTCGTATTTTATATTTTATATACACATGAAATGTAATTAAGACTTAAACTGAAATCTTACGTCATCATCAGTATTGTAGGAACACATAGCATGCTGCAAAACTGCAAACAACAGCTAAAATGTTTCAGGTGCTTTGTCCTCCTTTAAGACAAAGTAGAGATTTTGAGACGGTGATGTTAATAGGAAACTTGTGCCCACTTTAGCGTGAATCGTCTAAGAAGCAAATGTCTTTAACTACAAAATCACAGTAAATAAAATGTCATTAAGGACAATATACAAATATTACACAGATATACTTAATTATAGCACACTACATACTTTTTTAACTAAGACATTTTTATGACCAACTTTAAAAAACTTACCTACCTATGTACTTTTAATAGCTTACTTTTAAGTACTAAGTATTTTTATACAAATATCTCTGTCAATTTTGCACTGAATGAAATCTTATTGGTTCAATAGTAAATTAATGGTATTTAAACACAATGAATGATTGATAAGAAATAAATACTGCATAGAAATAAGTATCATACATAGTTAATGAGATTTAATGAAAGTTAATGAGACAGTATGCTAAAAATGGTTAATTGAAAAATATGCAAGACTGAATTATTCCTACCTACACAAAATATAATGTTATCACAATTCTATTAAAATTTTAGTCATTAACTTTAGTTCTTTAATTATAACTGTATATGTATACAATGTACACGGACATACAAAAATAAAGCAATGAGAATACTACATAAATACACTACTGTCTATAAATTATTATACTGGATCGGATTGCGGTTGAGTGTGAAGTGTGAACAGTGTGAGTGAAATCCTTACGTTTGTATATAGTGGATACGTTTGTTTGCCACAAACCGAAGGAATTTTTAGCAAGTTGTTTTACAGCACAAAGTGCAGAAATAATAATTATATAGGAATAGAAATAGTATGACAGCACCTTTTTGCGATATATGCTCTACCACAAACAAAAACAATGTAAATGCATAATACAGATATTGCCAGCTGCGTGTTTCTTCTGAATGAAGTTATTTTTAGCAATAATATGAAAGCTTCGATTCAAACAACTACAACTATTCACTTACAATCTGTCTGTACATTTTATAAAGTGCAAACTTGCGTACACTGACTTGACTACAATTTGTACTGTATATATTTTGTAGCTAATAATATTTTGACATATACGAGACAGAGAAGAAGATGAATGGGCAATAACTTTTTCTACTTTTTCATTATTATTATAACAATTCTGCTTTCAAGCAAGGTAAACTGTACCTATGTTCTTTAAGTTTGCAAAAGGACCCGAATGGCAATATTGAAGAATAGTCTTGAATTTTTTTCACAAGTTGTCCAAAAAAATCCCTGTAGGTTTAATTTGCGAACAATATTTTGTACAGCAAATATTTGGGATGACACAATGACAGTTGTAACGTAACAATTGGATTGTTTTATATTGCTCCTAGTATAAAAGGGAAGGTGAAAGAAATGTTCGTTTTTGAGTATTATTTTTTGTGTCGATTTGTAACTTGCAATTCGTTGAAGCTTCTGAAAGAACTATGAAACAAGAGTTCTTCTACCCCATTCCTTTTTATTTTTAAATACTTTTTCCATCATATGAATCTGGAGGTGTTGTAGCAACAGTCCTAGTCCTGATTCTGATGAGAGTGGAAAAGTGGGGCAATGGATGATCCATCAAGAAGTTACCCGCAGAGAGAAAGAGAGAGAGAGACCCGAGAAAGAGGTGTGTGGGGCACGGACAGGGGCATGGCATTTTCGGGCATGTGCATCATGTTGGTTGGATACATGGCTTAGCAAATTCACAGCCTTTTCGGGCCCAGTTCTTGCACAGAATACGGGAACTTTATGCCAGTGCAAAACTTCGGTAAACTGCGCACTCGTAATTTCCTGTCAGGGAGAGATGTGCAAACGTGAGAATCTGAGAATGTGACACTAACATTGTAATAGAGGCAATAGAGCTATTACGAATATACATCAAGAAAGTTGCGGAGTGAAATCGAGTCCCTTTATGGTTACAGGCTATTTGCATAATGAAATTAATTATTGTCAGAATGACTTTCTTCAATTTACAACATGCTTACATTACATTACAATCAAGAGCTGAAAATTAAAAAATAACAGCATGCAACATGGTTCAAGATTGAGAATTATTTCACAGTCATAGACTACCTGCACTTGCACAGTAAAATTCATTCGTTAAAAAATTCGATAGTAATGCTATACTTAGTAAATTATTTAATGTATTGTAATATTTTTGCACAAAGATAAACTGAAAATAAAAAAATGATTGACAATAGCCATAGAATGAAGATAATAAGAGAAACATTTGAAACGTATGTAATATTATTTTAATTCAATTGTAATTGTATATTTGTATTACATGCGCGTACCCAGGGGTGCACTGAGTGCACGTGCACCCCCAGATTGCTGAAATAATAAGTTATTTTGCCAAAAATTTCTTTCGCGCTACGCGTTAATGCATTTTAGATTAGTGTTGAGCTAATTGACTTCATTGAAAAACACTATTATGGATTCAATTGAACCTAATATTCACATTTTGCTCTCCCAACAATTAATTTTTGTATACTTCAACTTTGCTGTGCACCCACAAATTATGATCCTGGGTACGCGCCTGTTGTATTACCTATACGTATAATGAAAGTGATGACTACCACAAAAACGTATAGGTATATCATAATAATATCTAAAATTTTAAGGATATTTATAATTATAAACCTACTATTGACATTTGCATGGATATTGTGGTTTGCGGGAATACTGAGTTACTGTTACTGGCATCAGAGCATTCTTAAGGTTAGTTTTAGTGATTTTATTAAGTCTCTGGGTCGTCTCTTCCTGTACTGACAAAGCCTTTCCTGTTCCATTTAATTTAATATGAATGAGTAACGAGTCTGTGAAAGATAGACACAACAACACGACGGGTCTTGTACAATGTACATTATGTATGACATACAGTAGACAAAAGTTTGAATTCTTGTTTACAACTAGGTCTTTAATGACTCATTATGATTCTTGGCTCCTTATACACGATTTTTTACTAGAAATGAGATTAATGAAATAAAACGTCTTATATGTATCATCCCTTTCTATTACTTTCAAAAATTAACATTAAGAGTGCAAACAAAGCCTCCATTATGTGTCTGCAGTTTTTTAACCCATCCCAAACTTAATTGGACTAGGTTAATGAGAAATGAGACACAATTGACAGAATAAGCAACATGACTACATAACATTTCATGTGTATGTATCTGTAATTAATCTATGACTTATGTTATAGGTACGTGCGTAAACTATTATAATTTGTATCATGCATACAAGAAAAAAACCTTATTTTATTATTTTATCTATTGAAGAAATAATCTCTCATTTGCATGAACATTTTAATTATCAAAACTACAATTATCGTTTTGTCTGGTATAAAATGATAATGCCATCTCATAAATCACCAAATGTTAACTCCTTTTTTCAATAGAACTGATTGTACGAATTGTCAGAACTCAGAAGTATATATATAATATGTATCAATATATATACAGTACATGCAGACAGTATCGTGGGATATAAATAAATACTAGAATTTGGAATCTGGTTGAGTTGTATTTTATTTTGCATTCTTTGCAATTACATTGTAATTGCCCCCAAAAGATAACTAAAACGGATTAAACAAATTAAAATTTTAATTACTCATCTATGAAATCAAATTCTGAGTTTTTGCCTTATAATTTACCAAAACAGTGAGCCTAAATCCCTAAACTAAAATGGAAAGTAAGATGAGTGTATGATTGGTATTGAATTATTCATTTTTACGACTGCATTATACTACCACTATTAATTACATCAGTTCAGTTCGTGTCTAAGAAGAATAGTAAATAATTAAAATGCCCTATTGAAGTGCGATAATATTATATAGAATGTAAAAAGTAGAGTGTAAGCTTCAGAAATCAATAATATTATATTTATCCAAGCAGCAGAGTTGCAGCTAAAAACTCTAAACCTGTACTGCACGTACCCAAGACCCCGACTCGAACCCGGATTTGTAATCCGTTTTATTCTATATCTATAATAGCCACTATCGTCTTTGCGCAATGACAATTTTGTACAAAGTAAATCCAATAAACTTCAAAATGTCATGATCATGATAACCATATTACAATTTACAATTTCAGTTCATTGATTGATAATACATAAACTTTAGTTGTTTTTATCTGATATTCCAACTGTACTGACACGTATTATAAACCTCACATGTAATATAAGTCATAGAAGAAGAGAATATAAACTTCAAACTTAGAATTTTTATTGAGTCCTCTTGAGAGAATAGAGATATAATTATAATCAAATGAAGCTGATAAACAAAATAAATGAGAAATCGGAACCTCTTCATGAATTGCTTTATTTTGCTTCTACAATGATAAGATAAAAAATAAGTAAATCGTGTTCGCATGAAGTTTTATTTCTCATACTTCACATAATAAAAAACGTTATATATAATCTGCTTTTTTTCATTTCAAGCTTGGCAATTATATATATTCTTATAATCGAAATTCGCAATGAATATTACACAATAATACGTAAAGAAAGGACGTAAATATTATAAAATTTTGCCAAAAAATGATTAAATACATACAATTGCATACATACCTTTAAGGCGATGTGTTTCAGTTGGTATTTTTCCCGGGCTGGAGTTTGAATTCGTGGGTTCAATCATAAATTTAATTA
>JAQFYB010007661.1:0-10575 GCA_034694085.1 Pogonognathellus longicornis
TAGATTGAGCTACTGTCTGTAGCACTTGTAAAAAATCGTATAAATCACAAACAAATGATACAATGCATTACTCACACACGGTTATCATTACACGCATCTGCATACTTATCAAGAATTACAGTTTATTATATAACAACTAGCTGTACCAACTGTACGAATACACACACTTTGAATACAGTCTCAAGTAATGTTGCAGTATAAGGTGAGGTTTGTTTGCTTCCCAAGTTTATGAAGAGGATTTCCCATGTATTTGTAATATTACGTCTTTCACACATTGTAATGTACAATGTACATAATATTGTTGTTGTGTATGTTCATACATGCCGTGTGTGTTAAAGGTTGTCAACTACGTGCTTAGAGTTAAATATCAAGTGATTCAGTCCATTTCTGTGAACAATAGTGCAGCGGTGGTTGATCAATTCTTGATACGTGACTCATTCCTTTTAAGTCGAACTTGTCACATGTCAAATGTCAACTGTTATGAAAGGCTATTTACAACTAACCTATTTGTCACATATGCACTTTTTCTTGCACAATTAGTTGTAATTTAACCTATACTTTACAGTAGTACGTAGGTACTTGAAATTGTAATGTGATTTGTGATTGTGATTAACAATATAAGAAGCTTTAGATTATATCACGCATCCATGCATTACAGAATGTATCTGGTAGTGCTACGACCGCCACATCTTGATACTGTATAGCTATGTTATATGCATCAACGATGTTACTTGACACTTAATACAATAGGCACCTAATATTACATTAAAGCACACATTGTAGAAAGTTAAACGCATTGTTAGTTTCTTATTTTTAATTGCTGCAATGTTATCTATCATCCAATTAGTCGTTCTTAAGATTTTATGCTCTTAAGTCGTATCATAACTTGATGCGGCTATATGCAAGTATGCAACTATCTATCTGGCATTTATGTAGTGTACCTATACTGTACATCTATTCAATTGTTTTACAAATTGAAACTCAATTTCACTTGTCAGTAGGATTATTTTGGAAACATTACAGAAAAACAAAACTCTGATTGCTCTGTACATCTTTACTTCAGCTTCCTTTGTTTTTTTACCATAATGATATGACTTACAATTGGTTAAAAACAGTTCAGATATCCAGTCCAGTTTTAAAATATAATGAAGTACAAAGTACAAATCTCAAGCAGTTTAAATTACATCTTCTAAAAATTATGTAAATTATACGATAGTTACATTATCCTTGAGTTCCTTTTGATGATTGCATATATTCTGGAAACGTAGTCATTCCATCATTGTTAACGTCCATTGATTTCATAATTTGGTCAACGATGTCGGTGAATTGTTCTTCCGTGTAACCTTGCCCCGTGCTCTCATCGACTGCAAATCATTTTTACAAAAGTTATGTTTAAAATGCTTTGCAGGCCTTTTTATGGAAAGTTGATCACTAATTGTTAACTAATTACATTAAATGATATTTTATAATATTAAGAAGGTCATAATAACGGTAGGGTAGTATTTTCATCAAAAATATTTGTTAGCAAATATTATGTGCAATTCAATCTTGTTATTATGTTTTTATTTACCTCCTATGTGCCCCATGAGGTATTTCATGAGATCAAGACCATCGACGATATCGTCGTGGTCTCCATCCCACATTTTGAAATTATGAAACAATAATTCATCTTGAGTCATTTTAGACGTGTCAATCGGAAGTTCCATGTGTTCTTGTATATGTCTAAAAACCATGCAAACATAATGTCAAGGCTAAAAGTAACCATATTATAAGCATCTTTCGGTCAGACAAGTGCTAAGTGTAAGAGCTACAAGAGTACTTACTCTCGTTCCATGGCGATGTTGGAGGTGTCAAATACTTGTCCTTGTGGCCTGGCGTGAATATGACCTGAGCCAACTGAGCTGACAACGGGTGCTGGTGGCGGTGGCTGTTGTCCAACATTTGGTTGCTGTAGATACTGAACATTAGCTGGAGGTGGTGGTTGCTGATACTGTTGTTGTTGCGGTTGTTGAGCTTGAGCGTATTCATTTCCCGTGCCTTGGTACTAATTGTATTGAAAATCATATGAATATAAAAACTGCCATCAGTTTGAATGGATTAACCTTGAACCATACATTTTTAGTACACGAATCTTCAGTTAAGTTAGGTGCGGTAGACATTAAGTGTAAATATTAACATTTCTACGTATGCCTAACAATATTAAGTAAGTTTTAACTAAATATTAGAATTATTTTATTTTAAACAAAGCCAAAAAGAGTGCGTTTTATGGACTTAGGGCACTCTTTTGATGTAGGCATTAGGTATATCTATATTTTCTATATGTATTGGGTTTGCAAACATGTACCCACCTGTTGCTGTTGATATTGTTGCTGCTGTTGGTTTTGATTCACTGCTTGTGGTTGCTCATAATGCTGAGGAGGAACTCCAGGAGCTACCCTTTGTCCATTCTGATTATACTGGTGCTGCTGTTGATGCTGATATTGTGCCAACGTACTTTCAATGCTTACGAAGGCTATAAATACTAGTAAACTGATTTGTTTCATTTTGAGTTATAAGTTATTATTGGTAAATGCAACGTGTTTAACTATTACTAGTTGCAGATAGAGATATTAAATAAATACGCAAATGTAAATCTTGAAAATATTTAGTGTCAAATAGAAATGACGTGGCACTTAATAGCAAACAAAAGTTTAGAAAAAGAATAAATACACACTAACACTACTACTCTTTACTGCTTAACCCATGTGAAATGTCGGGTATTGGTATACTACAAATTCACCATCAGGATAATTACACTTACACAAAATGATGGATCCATATGCGTGCACATACAAGTGTGTTCCTCCGGTATATAGATATATTGTGAAAGCAGCATCATCAAGTAGTCCTGGATAAAATGTAGAATATTGTATGTAACTTACGTACTAATCTGTATAATTATGTACTTAAGTGGAGTACTTTACTTTATCTGGGTAGATACACCAAGTCATATGATTACTGTGCGTGTAGGTATAGTGTCTATGTAGGTGTATGTCAAACAATATAATAAACACAATTATTTTGGAAAGGTAGTATAAACTGTTTGGTTATGTTTTATGTAATAAGTACATATTAAGCCGACACGACAGTATGCAGTAGTGCGAGGATTGTGTAGGTATATATATTCCTATGCCGTATGCATACACTATACACTAACATACTGTGTATACGTAGATCTTTTATCTGCTTATATCACATATACGTAAACGAGATAATATTATATAATGAACGTTAGTTTTATGTAATTTTGTCATTTATGTAGCATCACGTTTGTACACATACTCACATACCTTATACATATATGTATACGCAAATAGTCGCAAGGTATCTTTATTGGTTCAGGATGTCATGTGTGTATTATCGTCATCTGTACATTCATCTATTGAGTTCTGTATAAATACCATTATATCATGCTTTGCTTAACACACATCTAAAAGTACATAAAATTATAAATACACAGCTTACAGACACGTGCACATGCAACAAGATTTAACACTATCATCAAACTTATACAAGATGCATTAAAGTCGAAAATATTACTTTGTGTCACTTCATATTAGCTACTTTTGTGCGTAGGTATAATATTATATATATAGGTCATAGGTGATCGGTATGAATGCATTCTATAAAGTAATACTAATAGTTATTGATTAAGTTGCACTTACATTTCTTTACATAACATGGCAAATAAGGTATTAAAAATATTTAGTAAATTAATTAATGTTTAGTTAATGATTTACAATAGGTACATTGCGCATCTAATAAACTAAAAATAATGAATTACACATTACACCAACACGTACGCTATAATATAACTTGATTTTATACTTACAAAGAATTTACTAAAACAGGAAAGTTATGAATTAATCGTATGAATGTTGGATCTTTCAAATCTTTCAATGATAAATTAGAAATGCATTTTTAGTTCAATAATCCACCCAACAGGAAGAAAAGTGTTCACATTAAGTGTTTGAAAGATTTTCGTTATTTCGGTTTCGAGTTTAGAATTTAGAATGTAAAGTTAGCTATAGGTTAGGTATAATAATTTTAGCAGAGATGAGACTCGATTGAGGATGAGACAAGTTGAACTGCGCTGTAGAAACTGCAGAACTAACGAACGGTGGTGTGAGTGAAGTGTCATAGTAATGATAAATCATGGGCATGGGATACAGGAAAGCGCGCTACCTTTCTGTATGTGTGTATTTGTGTGACAAAATTAGCCGACACTTCTTTAGAATTCAATACAATGAAAGGGTTAAAATTGTTTCATTATTAATTTATAATTCATAATTCTAATTAGTTTAAAAAATGTTAAATGCACCGTCAATTATGAGTTAAATCATATGGACCTCTGTGAGTTCAAGGCGCAGTTTATGTAAGTTAATACGAACAGAACAACGAAGGAGTAAGCAAGGTTGGCAATAAATAATAATGATTGGAATGTTTGGTAGGTCAAGGAAGATGAAAGGGCTTGTTTTTTTAGATTTGTCAACATTTTGAATTTTTGATTGAGTACAAATAATAATGAATGTATATTTATATTTTGTTTTAGTCATAAAATATAGGTAAATCATGAAACGGAGCTTAGTATCGAAAATTACACGAACAACTGGAAGAAAAGGTGGGCTTACCCGATATTTTTCTACTGAAATAATCGACACTACCAAGGAATCTGATGTACGTGTTGAAATATCAAAAAGTTATGAGCCTCAAAGAGTCGAGCCCTTAATTACTCAAAAATGGAAGACACGAACAATAAAAAAGACTGATGATAAAATTACCAGCAAAGGGATATTTCGTATGATCCTCCCTCCTCCAAATGTTACAGGGAAATTACATATTGGACATGCTCTAACTGTCGCTATTGAAGATACATTTGCCAGATGGTACGTTTTGAAGAACAATCGTAATTTGTATTATCCTTTTTTAATTATGAAACGCTGTCAGCTTTTTTTATGTCGTGCTGTCCACTATTGAGTTTAATACATTTTTTCTAACTGTGAATGTTTTGTTTGACTGTGATGATCATTTTAATTATTTTTTGTTTAGGAGTGCAATGAATGGTTTCAAGGTTGAATGGATACCAGGGTTTGATCACGCTGGCATTGCTACTCAATCTGTGGTGATGCGCAAATTGAAAAATGATGTCATAGTAGGAACAAGGCCCATTGAAACGTCTACTTTGCAAAACGAACTTAAAAGCTTTGCAAACTACAACTCTACTAATATTGCTCAACAGTTGGAAGCCATGGGAGGACTGCTTGATTGGAAATCATCCTACTACACATTGGATCAAAATCATTCAGAAGTAGTTAAAGCAGCCTTTATTAAATTGTTTCATTCTGGGGTTATCAGAAGAGGCGATGGAATTGTTAACTGGTCGTGTATTTTGGGTTCATCTATTTCGGATATTGAAGTCAATCAAGCTGCTTTCAAAGGCAAAACATCGTTTCGGATACCGGGTTTTGAAAACCTCATAGATTTTGGAGTTTTATATGTTATTGAATATCGCATCGAAGGTTCAGGTAATCAATAAATATTAAATAAGGCTTTGTCGTACAATTAATTGTTAATCTTTATTATATTTAGCAACAATATCAAACAGTTTGCATTTTTACCCTCAGACGAAAAAATTATGGTGGCAACTTCTCGACCGGAAACAATGTTTGGAGATGTAGCATTGGCAGTTCATCCTGACGATACACGACACACATCTTTAATAGGAAAAAAAGCAAAGAATCCAGTAAATGGATGTTTATTACCAATTTTAGCTGATAAACGAGTCAAAGCGGAGTTCGGGACAGGTAGTCAAAATATATACCATATATTAATCAGCTATCATTATTTTTAATTTCAAAAAGTTAAGATGTGTCCTATTGGAGCATTAATGATTTTTTACTTCATATGATTTAGGGGTTCTTAAAGTTACACCAGCTCATGATAAAACTGACTTTTTGATTGGTACTGCCCATGGATTGAAACCAACAAACGTGTTAAGCGAAAAGGGCCTTCTTAACAATAATTGTGGAGAGTTTGAGGTTTGTTTAAATATTCACCAATTCTATTAATTTCAATTTCAGTTATAAGCTAACATTTCTTTATATCGGAAAATCGGAATTAGTAGTGGGATATGTTTTGACGATTCAATATAATATGTATTTAATTTCTAAATTTCCCTAAAGGGTTTGGACCGTTTCACTGCCCGACAAAAAGTTATTGAATTTCTACTTCAAAAAAATGTGATTGCAGAAATTAAAGACTATTCAGGGTCTATTGGCCTCTGTAGTCGTACTGGAGATGTGATCGAGCCAAGAATTTTGCCACATTGGTTTTTCAGGACCAAAGATTTGACTCAAAAGTTTTTAAAATTAGTTGAAAATAACGAATTAGTTATTTTGCCAGCTAATCAGCTAGAAAGTCTGAAAGCGCAACTTTTTAATGTTGAGTAAGATTCTTAAACTACTTTACTACTTACCCTACCCAATATTTCTAGTTAGTTATTTTCATAAGCTGTTATTTAACTCTAATAAATTGTATTTTACCATTTAGAGATTGGTGTTTATCTCGCCAGATTTGTTGGGGTCATCAAATTCCTGCCTTCTATCATGTCAACTCACCTGAAAAATGGGCTGTAGCATCAAATGTTGATGTGGGTAAAAATAAATCTTGCCATTGTACAATTTATGTGTTATTTCCTTTATAATCAAGTTTTACATTTTGTTTTTACAATATTTTTACAGGAAGCCAAACATATTTTAAAGGCAAAGGGAATCGAAATAAAAGATTTGTCCGAAATTATCCAAGATAAAGACGTATTGGACACTTGGTTTAGTTCAGCACTAATTCCTCTAGCTATATCTGGGTGGCCAAAATCGGAAGTGAGTAATTTTAAGGATATGGGTAAACTAGTTTAATGTTGTTAATTCCTTTGGATTTTATTTTGGTTCTGCAATTGCTAATATAGGACATAAAAGAAATTTCTTTAATGGAAACTGGTTGGGATATTCTTCTTTTCTGGGTGTGGAGAATGGTGATCATGAATTTGGCTTTAACTGAAAAACTACCATTCCGTAAGGTGCTTTTGCACGGAATAGTAACCGATCATTATGGTCGAAAGATGGCCAAAAGCAAAGGAAATGTTGTTGATCCAATGGATATTATCAATGGTATATCCTTTCAGGTAATGTTTTGGGTTTACTCTAAAAACTATTACAGTTTCGTATTTGGATTAATGTTTCTATTTTCATATGTACCCTGCAGGAATTGAAAAGTAATGCTTTAAAGTCTTTTGAGACTGGGGAATTGGAGCAAAATGAATACACTTTAAAAATGGCCAGTCTAGAAAAAGATTACCCAAAGGGCTTTCCTAATTGTGGATCTGACGCTCTCAGATTTACATTATTGTCTCAAGATATTTGCAGTTAATATACCACCTTTACTACAATAATTGATACAATATGCTTTGTAAAAATAATTATCAATGTTACCTTCATACAATTGAATTATCTGTAGATCAAGAAATTAAAATGAGTTCCGAACACCTCATCAGCAACAAACACTTTACCAACAAGCTATGGCAAGCAATGAAATTTTATTTACGATATGCCGAAGAAGGAATTAATCATCCAACTGAAATTGCAAAGCCAGCACCTGAAATATTAAAATCATTGGCCGATCATTGGATTTTGTCCTGTCTACATTCATATGCAATAAACTCTTTTAACAACATGAAACTAGGACATTTGCATTTATATGCGGAGGCTACAAGAAAATTTTTCTATCAGCAGATGTGTGATGTCTACATTGTAAGTGCATTGATTTATATATAATAATAATCAGGTCACAATCTTATTTTTAATGCATAAATATTTGTTTTACGTTTTTTAGGAACTAATTAAAAGTGACATGAGGTCAGGGGTTAACCTTGAACAACATGTACTAGTCATGCGATATATTTTAGGAAGTGGTCTCAAATTAGCTCATCCTCTAATGCCATTTGTCACCGAAGAAATATGGTCTAATGTGAGTCAAGAAAAAAATGGTCTTTTAATTGATCAAATAATTCCTACGACGATGGAACTGGAAGTTTTTTGGAAGCCTGAACTAGAAAACTATATGACAAAAGTTATGAAAATTGTTAAAGAAATACGATCCGTCAAATCCAAAGTTCAAGCTAAAGAAACACTAACATTTTACATCGAAATTCCAACTAGTAAAGATAACAAAGAACATCCTTATGAACGATTCATATCTGCCATTGAAACCTTAGCTGGAGGAAAAGTTCTTCTTCAAGCTCCACCAAAACTTTTAAAGCATAGATTTGTCATGTATACATTTGCGTTAGATGACAAAACTTGCCGTGTATCCACAGTGAAGGTAATTAAGTAATTATTTGTAATTTCTTGTTAAGTTGACAGATTTTTTCAGTTTTAACGGGCGAATTAATTGTATATAGAATGCCGATCTGATGAAAACGATTCAAGCCAATGATGTAAAAGTCGCAAAGTTAAAACTTAAACTAGACAAACTAAAAGCGCAAATGGAAAATCCTTCTTTTCAACAAAACGCACCTCCTGAAGCAAAAGAAAAGCTTAGAAAAAAGGTGAAACATTTTTAATATTAAATAACGTTTCTTAATCCATCCATTTTTGAACTGTTTGATTATTTGCAGGTTGAAATACTTCAAATACAACTAGATGAAACGGGAAATCATTCTTCAAAGTTTTCTTGATAAACTAGTCTATAATATATGCCATGGTTTAATGAGTGCCTACAAAATAATAGTTTTACATGAAATAATATTATAAATGTTTTATATTACCATTTATAATATGTAAAAGCGTTAGCCAGTTAGTTCGACCAAAATTAAAAGTTTCATCGTCATGTTATTTGCTGAGTAAGAAAAAAACGCCTTGTACTTGCACTATTACTACATAATACAGAGTATTTAATTTAATTCGTATTGAGATTTCAAGTAACCGAAAGAGAGTGAAAATATTTTTGTACAGTTATCTGTAGATACTTCAAATCTTGATAAACTATGATTGATTATTGAATCTCTTTGAATTGACGACTAGGCACTAATGGTGTCAAAATATTTCTGACCAGGTCTCTTTCTACATATCTACACTGAACATATTTAGTCACATTTTGACCTATAGTTTGTAGTATAATATTTTCTAATCCCTTTTTGAATTAGTCCTGTACAATCTGTCTAGGTATAATAAGATAATTTGATAAAGTCTTACAGTTAGTCTTAACTCTTAACAACAATATTTAGATTTAGTAATAGAAGAAATTGAATATTTTTTTGGATAATAACAGTATTTTAGACACATAACTTCTATTTAGAATCTTAACGTATCAATTAACACATCTCTTACGAAGGTATCGGTGTCTCGTTACTTGATTGTTTGCGGTAGGCCATCGTATTAAAATACGCAGCGAACCATTCTGAATACATTAAGTACTTTTGGATAAGTCTATTATTTTGTTACGAAGACATTTCGGTAGATCTCTGATATATTATATAGGTCACACTTTGTTAGTAAAAATTCTTAATTATTGCCTATGTCCGCTATATTCTGTTATCTGTTGTACAATGCTGATTGTCATCATTAGACATTTGGGCGTTTAAGCTTCTTCAAAATGTCACGGCGATCTTTGTCTAGTGCTTGGTAAAGACTAGTCATTTTGACCAAACTGTCGTGCACTCGTGTCAAGTCAACCTGAAGTTTCTGGTGGGAATTTGTCATACGGATCAATGAAAGATTACTCTCCTCCCATTTCTTCTGCCACTGGATTGTTTCTTTCTCAAGCTCTTTTGTTTTGTCACCAACCTTGGAGAACACCAATTAGTGTAAAAATTTATTATACTTCTTACATTCTTCAAGGTATTTATTGACCCATAAACACTTTGACTAAACAACGATTATTGTATCTTTACCTTTTCCATTTCTCCTTTGAAGCTTCCGTATGCAGTATTTGTTTCCTTAAGAGATGTCTGTAGCCCAATGAATTTTTCATCATAATTTTGTATCAAAATTCTAAGTTTCAGTTCAATTTCTTTAGCATCCTTCATTTGCGAACGACTTTCCACGAGATTGTCAGCCAGTTTTTGCATCTCTCCAAAAACTCTCTCCTTATCCTGTGCACTTTTGAGTCTTAGCTGTGCAAGCTCTGTTTTTGTTTTCATCAAGTCATCATTAGCTTCTTGAAGATCTTTAGAAATTCTCTATCACACAAATTATAGAAAAATTACATTTATATTCATCTCTTCATTTCTAGACAAAATATTTCTTGTCAAAAGTATAATATCAAATGCATTCTACTAACTGTTTCTCGTTCATCATAATGATTCTTTAGAACTGAGATTTGTGCGGCTAATTCCTCGTTTTCTTTTTTCACCTGAATATGTAAAATCATGAAGTTATAACAAGTAGGTTTGCAGGTCCAAATATTTAAGGTTGCTCTGCCCCCTATTTGACTTTTTTTTACAAATTCAATCTTTTCTCCGGAATGGAAAATGAAATAAAA
>JAQFYB010007662.1:0-10573 GCA_034694085.1 Pogonognathellus longicornis
TCGATTATCCGAATTTTTCGGTCATCCGAACTACCTCAATCCCCAATTAGTTCGGATAATCGAGCTTCTACTGTATTACAATAAAACCACAATTTTTGTTGTCTGCTACTAAATTTTTGCGACCAGAAAACTTTGATAATTTACCAAGACAGTATTACTGTTACTGTTCTACGTAAAGTATTGTCTGGGTGTTTTATAAACACTTGAAAATGTTAATACAAGGTATATTTTTAATCCCATTATGAAGTGAGGCTTCAAATGTGACCTATTATTCCATGAACGATAGTGTGTATTAGAATACATTACAATACCTACCTAGAATACCTAGAATAGCCGTCACGTAAGGGCATTCTAAATTCCTAATGTGACGAGTTTGTAGTTTGCGGGTCTTCGATTTTTGTGCTGCTAAAGTGTATATATCCACTCATTTTGGGAAAATAATTATTGTGATAATGATATTGAACAAAAACGTAGAGTGGCAGCAATAAAGAAAGGCAATAATATATTTTACAATCAAATACCTTAAATATAAATATTTTTATTTATTACAAAGATATATTATTACCATTACCTATATTTTATTAAAAAGTGATTGGTGACGGTTATACACACACCCGAACACAGTTTTCCTCCATGCAATGTCAAATGTTTAAAACCACTAAGTAAGAGTATTTTTAAAAGTTAGTAAGTGAAGATTAACAAAGAACTAGTTTTTTTAATTAGCAAAAATCAATCACTGCTAATAACTAATATTAGATGTTTATAGGGCTCCAGATGATGACAATTTAATAAACTAAACTGAATTATACACGCATATTTTAAGTTGTTTACTAGCACGCTTAGTAGTCTCACGCGGATATGTTGTAATCCCTATTTTGAGAATGCAGCATTAATTCTACCCGAATTATGCATTTCTCCTAACTTTATAAAATATGACTGCTGGACAAAATTTGCGGCAGGATGAGACACACTTTTAAAATACTAGAAATTAACTTTTATTACAATTATAGATGAACTACACGTTCAAAACCTAAAACTAGACGATCTGATGTTCACTCACGATCGAAAATGACAAACTGACTAACTAACTCATTTTCTCAGAGAAACTGAAAATGCACACATAAAGAATTTTGACAAGAACATCTCATCTTACAATTATTGCCATGACATCCTAAACCCTAGTTACATACTTGTGTCAGTGAAATTTCTGATTTAATAGAATAGATAATTTGTAATTATTGGTAAATAAATTACTTATGCTTTCAATGGTTTCCTACGATATTTCCTTCAAATGAATTGATATAATATGCTCATGTATGACGTATTTACTATTTACCTAATAAGAATCATATTATGAATTGGATTCTTAGGTAAAAAAATTATGTTAGCCAACAAGTTTGCTACTCCTTAGTCAATATGGGGTCAATAATTTTATTTCAGTTATTGGAGCAGTTAAAGCATTGCTATATATATAATGTCACTTGCGTGCCTCAGTTTAAAATATTTAGTTTCGTGAATGTATTCTTTGAATAATGGAATTATGCATTAAATATTGCATTTTATTTCAACACTAAATACTATGTTCTGACACATTTGTGGATCATATTTTATTTAGTATTAAACCGTAGCTGCTTCATAAACAAAAAGGTTGAAAAGGTCACCACTGGTTTTAAATGAAAAGGTCACCACAAAGAACTTGAAACCATCGTTTGATTTGATTTAGTAAATATATAGAGCAGTCGAAACAAAATCCGGACAATAAAATTACTATTTATTCTTATTTGTAATTAGTGTAAATTGCATTTAACATACAATCTCATAGCTTACAATTTTTTAATATATTTGACTCAAATATTGTATATATGAAGCCATATTATACACGTACTTATCTTAGCTAAAATATTTTTAACCTGAGCTAAAAATTAAATTTGACTTTTTAAAACTTCAATTTCAAAAGATTGCAAAGTGTACAACAGTTATGATTGCAAAACAGTATTTTACATGATAAATGCAAATACAACAACATACGATACATACCAATGTATGCATACCATATTTTATCATGCAAATGTGTATTCGTATGAATCTCCATCATTTTGAACAGATATTTTGAATGCGATGGAGATCTTGGCTGTCGGAATGGTATGTCTTGTTTGTCATATACGTGCCCATGCCCACGTGCATGTATCCAGGCCTTTATCAAATTAATTGAAAAGTTGGCAAGCTGAAGCACGCTGCTGAACTCATGCATTACATATACTGTGGTAATATTGAGCAACTAATTGAATCGAATAAAAGAAGACCAAGGGGTATTAGTACTGCACTAAAGATCTTGGGGAAAATCCGCCAGTTTTCACAATTATAAAGCAATAAATTAATGCGATACCTAGTTTGTTGCAGCGCTTAATTAATATTGTGTGACATGATTTGTCTGTCTTATATGAGTAAAGCTTAAAAATACTTGAAATGTTATATTATATTATTTAGGTGAAATGGGATCTAATCGTCATGAAAATATAATGAAGAACCTTATACGCTTGAAATATTTGCAGCACATGTCGATGTAACTAAAAATAAGGATCCCTGGAATTAATAAACACATAATTACGCATTTAATATTACCACCAAATAATTTAAAATATTTGGTTTATACCTACCATACCTGCTATAAGATGTAAATATTATTTTTCTGTAGGCAAAATATTAAGGTAACTAATTCTCAGCAAATTATGACTTTAGCAGCAATGAAAATAATATCATTTAAAATAGGTAAGTTAGAAATGAAAATTAACAAAAGAAAACAATTTCGTGTTAGTATAAAATTAATATATGCACATATAGCAATACACTGCACTCTCGTTTAGATTAAATATTGAATATGGGTTGTAAGTAGACAGTGTAAATGTGTGTTTCACAAAATGATGTAATACCATTTATATACATATTATAAGTAGTTGTATACACCTAAAAAACCATGAGGAAATATATCTAGGTACATTTTAGAGGAGAATAGATGGACAAATATTGACACTATTCAGTTCGTTGTCAACGAAATTGTATTTAATTGTTTTCATTATGTGCATTATTGTGTGACCAATTAGCCTGGTTTTGTTTAAATGTTTTTTCTCATAAAAATTCAAAATGTTTTTATAGAATATCTCCGTTGATAATATGTCAATTAAATCTTCGTCTTAAATACTTTTGGACAATCACTACATTGGAAAGATTTTCTGCAGTGTGAACACGAAGGTGTGCTTTTAAACGCTATTGCTGTGAAAACTGTATTTATACTATTTTGAAAAACGAACATTTAAATATTTATCTTGTATGGATTCTTCCATGCTGTCTGCATTCTCTGTCAGTTTTGAATTTCTTTGGGCACTTTTCACATTTGAATGGAAATTCTTTAGTATGACATCTTCTTACATGTACTTGTAGGCCTCCCGACTGCGAAAAATCTTTGTCGCAATAAGAGCAACGGTAAGGTTTTTCTCCTGCGTGGGTTCTCATGTGACGTTTAAGAAACTCATTGCGAGTAAAACACTTTTCGCAAGACACGCATTTGAAAGGTTTGATTCCCGTGTGAAGAAATTCGTGTCGGTCACGGTTCCAACTAGATGTGTATGACTTCTGACAAATACCACATGTATAAGGACGGGCATTGTTGTGTATTTTAATATGATTCAGTAAGTTTCCCAGTTTCTTAAAACTTTTCTTACAAGCTTTGCAGACGAAAGGTTTAATTTCCTTTTGAATTTGGATTTGGGTTTTTAGCAAATGCTCTTGTTTGTAGCGTCGTGTGCATGTAGAACAGCTGCAAGGTTTGTTACTATGAAGTAGTAAATGTGTTGTGAGTTTTTTTTTGTTTATAAAATATTTCGAGCACTGTTTGCATTTGTATCCTTGTGTATGGACTCTCATATGAACCTTCTTTGCTGCTGGGGATGCACATATCTTTGAACAAATCGGACAGATATAATATCTACTCTTTTGTGGGGTGTAGAAAATATGTCCCTCGAGACCTTTCAACCACCGTAAAACATTTTCATGTTTATTGACACTTTCCAATTTAGAAGTCGTCAGGTTGGCAGGACTTTGGCGTGGTTCCATTGCAATTACTTTTCTGTTGGTAGCTTCAAATACAGATGCTGTATAAAAAATGTTATTACTGTTTAAGTTTTCATCTTTAGTGTTTTACATCCAGAATAATTAATAAACGAAATAGTAATATAATTGTAGTCTATGTCATTTCATTCTTCTCAGGTTACCCACATATCTCAATAATCAAAAATCATTTTCACTCATTTAACCAACTGGAAATGCCTAAGCAATTCTCCAAAAAAGTGGTCTGCTCCCCTTTATGAATTATTTTATAATATTTTATTTTACTTTATTCATTAATAACAAAATATAAAAAAGAATTAGTATACAATATTTTCTAACTTTGAATCGGAAAATGGTTGAAATTATTGTATGCCATTTTATGACAATAATTAATTGAATAAATTGAATGTTTCAAAATTGAATTTGAAAAATGGAATGGCTTACACATCTTTACAACTTCGTAATATCAGTCTAATATCTGTAAGTTTGAGTCTAGTCAACGACAGCTCCTAATAAATTCATCCATTGAACGAATTACAATAATCAGTAAACCATTGGAATTTTTGATACCCGACATTTCAAGCTATAGGATATTAAAAGTTCAATATAAAAAAATAATGATGAAATAATAAGACTTGAATTTAACGATTGACGATACCTCTTTATTGTTGAGTTTTGTGACGACACAAGGCGTTTTGCAGTAAAATAGTAACTAAATAACTTTACGGAAATTTAAGCACAATGATAGCTAGGTAATTATAGTGTCTATAAATCGATTCACTCACAATTTAAAATTTAATACTTTGAAATTCAATTAGAGACAGCGATTTAAAGATTGACAAGTCTGTATGCACAGGCGTTGGAAGTAACTAGGTAGTCAACAATTCAACTAGCAATGTTCTGTTGATTGGTACGAGTTGACTGAATCCCCTGAATATTGGTGCACATTTTTCATGTAAGTATAAGTAGCTACTCTAATATTATTCACTCAGCTACTAGTCACCTTATAGGAATTCGTAAATTCGTTGAACTGAACGAATGATTAAGGAATGCAGGCGATTTCTCTTATTTGAATTAATTTGCATATAATTACTTCGTATCAACTAATAGATAATAAATAAGTTCATAATACATGTTTGTGTGGAGATATTATAAATACGCATGCTATAAACAGTAACAGAAATCTAATTGTAAGATGTACACTACTGTACCATATTATTTTAATCTACAAGAATACTAAACTAATGCGCACATGAGGCCCTATAAATTTTAATACGAACCTGGAATGCACTAGAGACACGGCACTAGAATGGAATGTGATGTCTAGTACCAACTTTACCCATGAAATAAATAGTGTATCAGTCATTTCACTGAAAGAAGACCTATGGGTATTAATTAATAATTACTATGTGTGCATAGCATACTTACTACTGTTGACTCAAAATCATTCGACCCCTAAAATCTCAAATCTTTTGTTGAGAAAATTGCAAACCTTGCTGAAAAAAAATCCAAATTGTTTTTAAATGTTTTTTGAAAATGCTCTCCACACAATGTTTCATAATTTCCAGGTGTCTATTTTTAGAGTCAACAGTTTTTTGTATCAGAATTAATATCATTGTAGTCCTTAGATGCAAAATGAATGTTTTTAGAGGAAGAGTCCATTATGAATTACAAGGAAGAATAATATAGTTCTCTTCTCACCATTTTTCCAATGATATTTTGTTTTTAGAGTACGAAATAGATATACACTGTGTTAGCGACTGTCTATCAAGTTTTGAGAATTAGAACCATTGTTGAAGGTATAGAAATGATTCGCCTGCGGTATTTTAAGCATTTTTAACAAATATTTTATGCAAATGCAGTTGAATGTTAAAAAATTTCTATCGGATGACTTGCAATACCAATATTAAATTAATTATTTGGTGTCTATATCGTTATGACATAAAATACGTAACATGTACAAACTCCACTACAACGTAAATGCACTTGATATGATCAAATATATAAGAAAAAAGCGATAATATAATAAAAAGGAGAATTTATACAGGTCACAAAACGTATCCATTAGAATTTATTATTAATGTAGTACATCAAAGCAGCATTTCTACATGATCTACTATCTACAATGGGTAGATAAGTATACCTTACAGTATTCCTTAGTAGGTAAACTATTTGTTTTTAAAGGCATTTTCCTTTTTTCATTTACACGGCTATTCATTTATTTTAAAGGCTATTTCATTTAATCTAAAGGCTCATTATAATTAAGTCGTAAACTAATAGGTAACTATATAAGTCCAGCTAGTGTATAAATCAGCAATATCAAAAACAGCACTATGAGTTCATACATAATAATAAGTTGAAATTGGCAGATAACAAAAGATATGTTATAAATGTTCCATTACTTAATGTGTGAGGTACAAAATTAAATGTAGCAAACAATAGAACAAACGCTGGTAGTTTGATTGATATGTTTAGTTATGGACAAGATGTAATAATTGCAATAGACTCCAGTATTGAGAGATGAGAAAGAAACGACTACATATTACACGTACTATATATACACATTTTACAGATTACTCGTTAATTAATTTTTGCGTATAATAATTAGTAACGTAGCAAAATTTAATATTATACCTTGATCTGTTTAATGAGGATGGTACACCCTTTTTGCTTTTAGTTAACTACACACTTACAGAGTTCTATTTCTCCCGGGAAAAACACATTTTTCCCACTTTTTCCCATCTACTGTAAAAATTGAGAAAAAAAATGGACTAGTCGGATATTTTTCAAAGTTATTGAGTTGGTTACATCACATACTAGATTTAAATGGTGACAGAAAGTTGAAAAATATGTGAAATATAAAGACAAACTACATTATTAAGTTGGTATGAATTTCCCGTGTGAGCAAGTGAGAAAAAGAGCTTTTTCAGTGGGACGGCAAACTCTGCACACTTGTCGTGTATTTCTAAATTATTTATTAACACTAAATGTTATTTCAAGGCAACAATCGGCAGTCGTATATGTAGATTGGGTTTTCACAGAGTGAAGGTCTCTATTACTTTTAGAGACGAAGCATTTTTTTGGGAAAGGCACAATCAAATAATTCAACTTTCAAGTGAGTCAGTTGATGCTTATTTCGACTCTCACTACTTTTAAAATATTTGGGACACATTTTGCATTTGTGAGATTTTTTACCCGTGTGCACTCTGTGGTTTCGAAGGAGGTTACTATTTGTTCCAAATGCTTTTTTACAAATTGTGCACTTGTATGGACTTTCTTTAGTGTGAGTACTTATATGTCTTTCTAAAGTGATCATAAAGGAGAAACATCTACCACAGAAATTGCATTTGTGTGGTTTTTCCTTTGTGTCAATTCGTATGTGGTTCTTTAGATTTGTCTTCCTTTTAAACGCATTTTCGCAGTAACAACATTTAAAAGGTTTTTCTTGAGACTGTATATTTCGATGACTCTTAAGGGCATCATTTGTCGTAAATTCTTTTTGACAATCATTGCATTTCAAAGCCTGAGTTTGACCAGTATGAGTGCGAATGTGTTTATTTAAATTTCCTCGCGTTGAAAATCCTTTCTTGCAAAAAGAACACGTATATGGTTTTTCTCCGGTGTGGGTTCTTGTATGAATTTTTAGAACACTCATGAAAGAAAACCACTTTGAGCAAAATGCACATTTCAAAGGTTTGTTTCCAGAGTGTAGAAGTTCATGTCGGTCACGGCTCCCACTATATTTGTATGACTTTGCGCAAATTGTACAATTAAATGGACGGGCATTGCTGTATACATTAATATGAGTCTGTAAGTTTCCCAGTTTCTTAAAGCCTTTCTTACAAACTTTACAGACGAAAGGTTCACTTTCCTTGTGGATTTGCATGTGGGTTTTTAGTGACTTTTTTTGAGTGTAGCGTCTATTGTATGTAGGACGCTTGAAGTGTTTTTGTTTGTTTTTATGAGGCCTTTCTTCTGCATGGACTCTCATATGCACCTTCACTCCCGCTGGGGATGCACACCTCTTTGAACAAATCCGACAGAAATATATTCTCTTTTCTTGTGGGGTATTGAAATTCTGCCCCTCGAGACCTTTCAACCATCGTAAAATTGTTTCATTTCTACTCTCACGATCCAATTTAAAAATCGTCGGCTTTGCATGACTTGGGCTTGGTTTCATTACTATAATTTCACTTGTGGTAGCTTCAAATACGGATGCTGTACAGAAAATGTTAATACTATTTAACTTTTACAGGTTAGTGATTTACAATCAGAATAATTAATAATGATATAGTGCATCTGTAATACTAGTAGTCTTTAAATATGTCATTTCATTCTTCTCGGGTTACCCACAAATGATCAACAATGAAAAATCTTTTCTCACTCATTTAACCAAATGGGAATAAGCAAGATTCTAGAAAAGTTGTGTACTCCTCTTTATTAAGAATTATTATGTAACAATTAAATTTAAGGTGTTTTCTTCTCTATTAGGAATTGCCATGCAATTAAACATAGGATTTCACCAGCGAAGTCTAATTGTTGAGTCCCAAAATTCATTATAGGAAATTCTGGGGGATTGTCGTTTGTAGAGATACCTTTGTTTATTTGTTATATTTTCTTCCTGCGTATTTTGGGTTTCCAAAATTAGACTTGGATACCGAAATCATTCGTTTAATAGCACAAGCACTTCCTAATAATAGAGAAGAAAACATCACAACTTTCCTTATTATAAAATATGTGTTAATTACTATGAATGAGAAAATTGTGTAGATTATTGTGTATCATTTTATTTATGACAATGGATTGAATAAATTGAATGTTTCAAAATTGAATTGAAACATGGAATGACTTACCCATCGCTGGAACTTGGTCCTAATATCAGTTTTCGGTCTAGTCAGGGACGGCTCCTAAAAAATTGATATCAATTAAACTATTTAGTTGTACTAATTAGCAAACAATTGGAATTTTTTATACCACGGCAATTCAAGCTTACAAGAATATTAAATGTTGAAATATAAAAAATAAAATGATGAACTATTATAAGAGTTGAATTAAACGATCGACGATACCACTTTAATGCTGCGTCTTCAGACGGCACGAGTCGTTTTGTAGTGAAATAGTATATAAATAATTTTACAGAAATTCACATGTGGCAACGATGGCTACAATTTTGTAGTGTCTATACAAACTATTGACTAATGTAAACAATTTAAAATTTTAATAGTTTGAAACTCAATTAGTGACAGTAATTCAAATATTGATCTGTATGTACTGGCGACTGAGGTAAATATGTAGGTAGTCAATAACTATACGAGAATCTTCTGTTGATTGGTACGAGCTGACTGAATCCCGACTTATTGGTGCACATTGTTTCATGTAAGTAGTAGCTACTCTAATATTATTTATTTTACTTGTTATCTTATAGGAATTCGTAAATTCGTTGAACTGAACGAATGATGAGGGAATGCAGACGATAACTCTCATTTGAATTATTTTGCTTATAATGTCTTCTTATCAACTAATACATACGTTGACAATACATTTTTGTGTGGAGATATTATAAACATACATGCTATGAGATAAAACTAAGATGGACACTACTATTTATGCATGTACATTTAAGTACACCAGTGTAAAATAATATACTAATACCAATACGTATAATATGAGTCACTATAAATTTCAATACGAACCTGGAATGCACTAACAGCAACTAGACATTGTATGCGTCCACATTGCATTGTCTTGGAATGTGATATCAAGTAACAATACACGCATCGTTCTTTCCCATGTTATCAAATTAACGATGTTGTACAGTTGACAGTAGAAACAAAATGTTGTTTTATATGCGTGTACCTATTTTTAGTAAGTAGGTAATTAACGAATGAGTTGCATCATTACAGCACATTTATTAGTAAAGTAAATCTATATAGCCTTGAGATATAATGCATATTATTTATTATGCACAAATCTATCTTAGTAGGACCAATGCCACCGAACAGATTTTTTCGTGTATTGTTCGTATCGCGCTCGGTATTCTTATGTATTGTAGAAGTCAAATAAGGTTTCTATTAATCCTTTTTATAATCCTCTTTATCAGTTCCTTCAGCTCGGAAATTCTATTTTGAATTCGCCTGAGGGTATATTGGTTTTACACTTTTGGTAGTGGTGCGTTCATTTTTTTACGTTACCAACGTTTAGAAAGTACAGCAGCTGCTATGCTTTATGGACTGGCATCGTTTGGTAACTTAAAACACGAACACGCCACAACAGAAAGTGTAAAACCAAATATACCCTCGAAAATAGAATTTCCGAGCTGAAGGAACTGATAAAGAGGATTAAGAAAAAGGATTAACAGAAACCTTATGACTATAAATTGGTATTCTCACCGTTTGCCCACTGAGTCATCCCTTGGAATATGAGCGCTCATTTCAAACAAGTTTTTGATAGGATGGGATTCGAGAATGAA